>VWZQ01002425.1:0-50599 GCA_013397015.1 Myiagra hebetior | reverse complement strand
AAAAGATGTCTAAATTGTAGATAACAAATGAGAGATCATTATCCTAACTAAAGATCTAATGGCAATTGTCCAGTGAAGTTCAAAATTAACAAGAGTTTAAAAAATCAGTTCTGTAAAAATATAATTTATATAAATGCTGACTTTTGGTAAGACATGAATTTATGTCTACCTTAGTATAAAAAAAAAACAAAACACAACCAACCAAAGAAACAAAGCCTACTAACAGCTACTAACTTGTAGCTAAGATGTTTTATAAGCTATTGTTTTTTTTCCAACCAATCATGAAAACAAACAAAACCGGATCACAGTGCAATCATTTGATTATAAAAAACCCCAAACTTCAACACATTTAATGTTTCCCTCTTCACCTCATAGTAGCAATTTGCAGTACTACAGAGTACTGTAATGTAATTTATTCACCAATACATGGAGATTTGACTCTTTAAAGAATCTACTGCATTTTATGTTCCCTGTAGTAGTTTTTATTTCCCTTTTATTCAGTTCTATTGAATTTATTGTTTGAAAGACTTTGCATAAAAATATGCACAATACCGGCATGCTTAGTTTAAGTTATATGAAGTGAACTTATTGTTTTGTTTTCATATATTTCATATTTATTTGTATTTTCAATAGGACACTTTTAACAAATCAAATTAAGTGAACAATATGCACTTTCCCATTTCTTATACAGCTAATATTTCATCAGCAGATGAAACAATTAATTTATTTATCTTTGAAAATAATAATATATTGAATAATTAGCACAGTAGATCTACAATTAAAATATTTCAATTATTACAAATTACGGCTTTGTTCCTAAATATTCAATAAAACTACATTCACTTTGATTAATGTGCCTTAATTTATCTTTTTCTAAACAGATTAAAGCAAGTAATTCTAGACAGAGATTTAATTAGTAATAATTCAGAAAAAAATCAGATGTCAAATTCAGGCTTTGGCAGAAAAACTTAGGAATGGAAGAATGAATTCAAACAAATTACAAATTGCAGAAATTTCACAAAGTTAAAGTTTGTTCTGAAATTTGGAAATTAAGCACACTTTTAGAAAGGCTTCTTTAAGGATTTTTTTCTTCTGTGAAAACAGTGTCTTAGCTTTCCCTTTAGGGAAAGATCATCAACAAACAGTAGAGGACAAAGTATCAAGACAGGAAGACTAATGAATGGCTAATGGCAAACATGCTAGCTAGAACTGGAGCTTTATATCCTATGAACATTGCAAGGAGACAGAAAATGTATCACAAAACTTGTTTCAATAGTTCTGTTTCCAGATTGCATTAAAATCTGGAAATTACCTTTTCTCCTGATACAATCAGGTGATAAAACAAAAAACGTTCTTGCTACTATTACTAGGATCTTACACACATAAGACTTGTAATCTTCCTCCCTTGAGTCTGTCTGTCTGCTCACACTTCTATCTACTCTGGTTGCACCAGCATTTTCTCAATCCTGCGTGTCACTCTGTCTGTTTTTTGTGTAATTGTTTCTGAGTTCTCTTCAGTATGTAACACTATACAGTGCTACAAAGAGATGAAATTTTCAAGACAGGTCTAGCAAAGAGCAGAATCAGAACTTTCCATTCCAGCAAATTATACTTGGTCAAAAGGAAATTTTAGTATCCTCTCTCCCTTGCAGCCTGTTCGAAAACAAAATAAAACAACTGTAAAACTTTAATAGTACTACTTCTAACCTCAGTAAACCTTGCAGGCAGAATTTTTTGCATGTGAATATTTCAATTCCTATTGATATCAAAGAAAAAATACATTAAAAATTGACATTTTATATCAAATTTCATTCTGAAATCCCAATAGACTTTAATGACAAAAAAGGTTATTTTGATAATTTGGTTTTATGTGCATCACAAATAAATGTGATTCCTTCAGCCACATCATAAATTTCATTCAGGCTAATACAATATGTATTTACTGGGTCTAAACACATTTATGTCACAGCAAAAAGCTTCATTTTATTGCAAGAAGCTAGAACAAAAGGATTCTAACCTTAAATTTAGAAGTTCACAAAGCTTTAGGAGCTCACAAAGTTGACATCTTCCTTTAAGTGCTTTTGGCACTTGCTGTTGTTATGGGAATGGCTCAGAAGTCTCTGGCAAGAATAGATGCAGCTGATAAAATTACTTTAAACCCACTGATTTGTTTAAAAATTTAGGTCCATTGCATTTAAGCATGTTTTAAACCTATTAAAATAAATGGGTAACAAATGTTTTTGAATGTTTTGCAGAAGGGGACAGGTTGGTGTACTGGAAATGTACATATTTTTCTTTGCACAATATTTAATTTCTTTTAATGTAGATTAAAAACTTAGTCCTTCAGAATACAACAATAGTAAATTAGATACAGTGAGCTTTAGCTGTTCTTATTTTATGGTAATTCCCTTTTAAAAATTACATTTATTGCAAAAACAGTCCACATTTAATATAAATAAAAAGTTTGTTAATGAAACAATACAATTAACATAGAACTGGCTCTGTCTTCATTGGCTTATTGTGAATTATGGACAATGAAATAAATCCATTCCCATCTGCTAATGTGAAGTTCAGCACACTTAACAGAGCCTCAAAATTCAGCATTAAGATAAACCAAACATGAAAATATTTCTGTTTACCCAAACTTTTCTTTCACAAAAGAAAGACAATGGAAAACTGGAGAACTGGACCCAAACCAGCAATATAATATTCCCTCTATGAACAATTTCTAATGCCAATATGCCCTGTGTGTTCCTCCCCAAGTGAAGAAAGATGGATGCAGAAGGAGAAGAGGTAGTTTTTAATGCCTTTTCCATAGATGTAAATCTCAAACATTGAATTTACAGGTATGGATAAAATGAATAGTTATCTTTAGTAATTTTAATTTATTCCTTTAACAGCTAAACTGAAAGTTTAATGTTTATTTCCTCTGATTCTTATGAGACCTTATTGTGAGGCTGCCCTCAGGTCCTGATTTTATTCTCAGAAGTTAGATTTATCACCCCAAAATATCAGAATAAGGCTCCTTAAAACTCAAATTGTGTTAAAGAGGGCATCATGTATTCAGGTCTGAGGCTGCACGGGGGATATTCACAGCCTTACATGGACATGTGATTCTACAACTGTGTTGCTTATATACAATTGCTACATACATATTACAATTTACCCATTTTTCAGGGTTTGACACTGACTAGAAGCCAGGAACCCATGAAAAACTATTCACTTATTTTCCTCTGCTATAGCTGAGCAGAGGAGGGGAAAACAAAAATGAAGACTTCATGAGTTGAGATAAGGATTAGGGGAAAAACACTCTAAGGCAAAACAAGTTCAAACCTTAAACAGTATAAAGAAGATTTTTTATTAACAGAATTAAAAGTAAAAAAGGTAATGAGAACTAGAATAAACCTTTAGAACACCTTTCTTTTTCCCAGTCCCTCCCTCTTTCCACCGAGCATGCAAGGAGACAAAACATGGGGTTTTGGTCAGTCTTTCACTGCTTAGAAATCTTTCTTCAGTACGCTTGGGAAAAGAGTTTCCTTCTGCTGTGCAGTGGGATCCTTCCCATGGGAAATAGTTCTCTGCAAACTTTCTAGCATGGTCTTAAGTTTCACAAACAGCAGTCCTGCCTGACCTGCTGTAACATGAGTCCCTCCCACGAATGGTGCAGCCTTCCCAAAACTGCACATCGTGGGTCATTTTAGTTCTTGGGGTTTAGTCTTTTAAGGAGAAGCTGTTCTAGTTTGGAACCAAGGGGTCTCTATCTCTGGAAGCAAGGGTCTTCTCTCTCTGTTCGAGTTCTTCACTAGATTACAGCTTTTCAGCATCCATGCGCTCCAGCATGAGCACTTTTCCTCACAGGCTGAGAGTGGATCTCTGCATCCTCCCATGCACTTCATGGATTACACGGAAACAATTTGTTGTGTTATAGTCCTCACCACAGCTTGCAGAGAGATCTCAACTTCAATGCTTGGGGCACTTCCTCCCTCTCCTTCTTTTCACTGACCTCAGTGCCTCCATGTTGGTTCTCCTTATGTATCCTCACTTTTTCCTTTTCTCTGACTCAGAAGAAAATTGTTGTCCATAGGTATTATTGTTCTCAAGTTCTATCAGTTGAAAAGTTCTTAAAGAGCTTCACTGTGCTGAAAATGTTGATTTCATCTGTGCTCCATGTAGGGGAATTGTTTGCCATGATTTCGTGGCTGGCAGCGTGGTCCTGCCAGCACCACACAGGCAGCCCCAGCTGCATGGCCCTGGCCTCGGGAGGGCCTTGGCCAGTGGCCACCTGACCCATCCAAAAGACAAGAAGAGAATGCCTGCATTTTTTCCCCTTCTTAAATATGTCGTCACAGAGGCATTACCAACTTCTCCAATTGGGCTTGTAACCTGCCTTTCATCAGAGCCTTCAGCGATTGTCTCTGTTCTGGACACAGTAAAAACTTCAAGCATCTTTCTCCTGCCCACCAAAAAACTAGACTGTTTTTTAAACTAACATACCATAAATCCCACCCCTTACTTAAAAAAATTATTTCAGAGTATTTAATTTAAATTTATTTTTAAAAGGAAATTTATAAATAAAATTCAATAAAGATTAAAAATATTTAACAAAGTCAGCACTTTGGTCATAGTAATGCACCAGTTGTAAAGTATAGTTTACAATATACATGTAATATTAAATCAATATTTAATAATAACTCTGTGTAGTAATCATTTTAAAAGAATTAAACTGATGGAAGTGCCTTATGTGTGGTACCAACATTTGCTGGTTATTCTATATTGCTTTTTTCGTTCATCTTATAAAAAAAACCCAAACCACTTTCATTAAAAAAAGAAAAATACAAACTTTCTGTAGCATCTATATGGTCTAGTTCAACTGGGATCTAGATTTTTTTTTGTTTTTAAATTTGTGATCAAATTAAATATTATTTCATTGCAAAACTATATCCTCTACAGATAAAATACAACCATATTCCCCTAAATGCTTCAGGTTCAAAAAATACAAGACTCATGCTCATAGTTGCAGGTGTCTTTTAACTTATGCTTAGCCCCAACAATTTCTTTTCCAGCACAACAATATTATTTTAAAACAACATGTAATTGGGTTGCATTCTGAAAGCACTGTAAATTATGCACAATCAACAAAGCTATTAAGTGACACTGCAGAATGTACAACTAATGAAAATGTAATCACCAGACCTTACCATTTTAGCTGAAGTTCTAATTTAATAATACAGTTTCATATCCCCAAGAGCTTTCTAACATTTATCATGCCAATTTCCATTATCTAATCCCAAATAATTGCGTTTATTCTCCTAAATGATACTAATAGCATCCTGAAAAGGTCTACAGTTTCAAAAGGTTTATGACGATGTACACATATACATCACATTAATATGTTCATGCTGTAGTTTTACTCATTAACAAAGGTTTCTAGAATTTATAATTTAACCTTGCAGAGGAACTTTTCTGTGACCAGGCCACAGATCCAATTAATTTCTTACCTCCATAAAACAATGACTGCATCAAGAGCACTGCATCGTCTTCACTTCAGAGAGTTGCTCATTTACAGTATGATTTTCTGTCTCTTGATGTCCCAATTCCAAAGCTCAGTTCAGTTTGAAATGTAAGACTATTTTACACTCATAAAATCAATGGCAAGGATCTATAATTATTAGAGAAATATTTCATAAATATTGCAAGTCTTGACCTTAACTAAAGATTACTTGCTGAAGTTACTTGCTGACAAAATCTCCTCTTCATGCAACTCCCACTGCCTGTTGGAGAAAGGAGGGAGGGTAAAGTGAGTGGTCAGTGAGAAGGGCTGACTGTAGTTTGCCCTGCTAACACAGAGAACTCTGGTTTCAGCCTCTTCACCCTCCATATCTATCTTGAATATTCAGAAATGTGAACATCTCTAAGCTTTCTTGATACTACTTTCCATTCTAACTTGGAAACACCCCAACCAAACAGCAACCAAGTACCACACAACCACTCACTCATTCACTCCCACACCACTGGGATAAGTGAGAGAATGAGAAGGGTACAAGGTAGAGAATTTATGTCTGTTTAATAGGGAAAGCAAAAGCCATGCACAAATGCAAAGCAAAACAAGGAAGCAATTCACTGCATCCCATGGGCAGGCATGTGTTCAGCCATCTCCAGGAGAGCAGGACCCCAAAACACGTAACAATTATTTAGGAAGACAAACACCATCACTCCAAACATTTTCCACTTTTCCCTTCTTTCCCTCTGCTTCATATACTGAGCATGATGTCATATGGTCTGCAATATCCTTTTAGTCAGTTTGAGTCACCTGTTCTGGATGTGTCTCCTCCCAGTTTCCCATGGACTCCCAACATCCTTGCAAGATAGCAGTATGAGCAGAAAAGGCCTTGGCTCAGTGTAAGTCCTGCTCAGCAACAACAAAAACATCTCTATATTATCAATATGTATTCAGCACAAAGCCAAACACAGCCCCATACCAGCCACTGTGATGAAAATTAACTCTGCCCCAGCCAATACCAACACAGAAGGAAATGCACAGCTGGCAGGAACACAGACAGGGGACCTGAGAGGAGTACAGGGATACTGTTAGTGTGTATAGGGATGGGGTCATGAAATTTAAGGCACAGAGGTAATGGGACTTGGTAAGGGATGTGAATAATAGCAAGACAGGATTCTATGTATACATAGGTCAGAAAAGAAGTGCACCTTCATCAGTTTTGCAGATGACACCAGGCTGACTGGCACAGTTGACACAACAGAAGGAAGAGAACCCATCCAGAGGAACATTGACAAGCTCGAGAAGTGAGCCCATGAGGACTTAATGAAGTCCAGAAAGTCCAAGTACAAGGCGCTGCATGTGGGTGGAGGCAATCCCAGACATGAGTACACACTGCAAGAAGAGCTCACTGAGAGCAGCCTTGCAGTGAAGGACTCGGACGTTCTCATGTATGGAAAGCTGGGCGTGAGCCCACAATGTACTCTGGCAGCCCAGACAGCTGAGTGGATCCTGGGCTGCATCAAAAGAGGGGAGGCCAGCAGGTCAAGGGAAGTGATTCTCCCCTTCTTGCCTTTGTGACACCTCACCTGGAATGCTGCATCCAGCTCTGGGGTTCTCAGCACAAGAAAAATGGGAACCTCTTATAGCAGTTCCAGAAGAGGGCCACAAAGATGATATGTAGGCTGGAGCACCTCTGCTGTAGAGACAGGCTGAGAGAGCTGGAGTTGTTCAGCCTGGAGAAAAATCTCTAGGGAGACTTCATTGCAGCCTTCCAGTACTTGAAGGGGGCTTATAAATAAGAGGGAGAGCAACTTTTTAAACTGGCAGATAGGATAAGGAAGAAGGATTTTAAACTTCGAGAGATTTAGATTAGATGTCAGGAAAAAGGTCTTTACTCAGAGTGTAGAGAGGCACTGGTAATTGCCCAGAGAAGTCACGGATGCCCGTTCCCTGGAAATGTTCAAGTTTATGTTGCACAGGGTCCTGAGTAACCTGATGTAGTGGGTAGCATCCCTGCTTACAGCAGGGGGCTTGGAATAAAGAGATTTTCAAGGTCCCTTCCAACCCAAGTATTTCTGTTTTTTCAATTAATGCATAAAACTGAAGTTCAATTTGCTAAAAGAGCTGCTGCAGAGAATAAACAAAAATAATTCCATAGCAATAAAATAACAACATTTATTCAAGTGCTTTGTCATATTTTCTCTCTAGTTCTAAGCAGTACGTTTCATTCTTGATATGTTATATTGCTAGCCCATTTACCCCATGCTGCAACATCCTCATTCACTCTCTGTTACATAGAGATGAAAAAACAAAATAATCCATCACATCCTTTTCTAGCTTCTAAGAAAAGTTTCTTCCCATCTATCTTTGGTTATACACTAGTTAGAATCTTAATCAGTATAGCATAAGAAGATTTTCATACATATTTTCTGTAGCTTGAAGAGGAAGTCCATCTACCACCCCAAGCTGCACCACATATAGCTCACCACCCCCACAGTATCTACTAAGTCACCAGAATGACAAGAGCTTTTTAGAGTATAAGCAAAGCACCCAGATCATTTTGCCTGGCACAGATACTAAATGCCTCTGTTCCTGTTATGCACCTCCACCACTGCTTACGTCTGTGTGATTCCCCTGCAGCCTCAGGCAAGACAACACCAGAACAAGATAAACACATTGCAGCCTGTGTAGTTTCCCACGACGGAGTAGGTAAATGTTTCCTGAAGGGACTCTGTCCTGCAGAGAGTGCATGCTGGAGCAGATTTTCCTGACAAGTACTGCAGCACATGTGGAAGGAGCTGCAGAGAGGGACCATTACAGCTTAATCACAGCCCCCAACCCCCTTCTCCATTTCCATCTGCTGTCTGGGAAGAGGGAAGGTAGAGGAGTTAGGAATGAAGGAGTAAAATTGAGCCTGAGAAAAAGGGAGGGTGAGAAGGCAGTATTTCAGTTTGTGTTTCTCACCATCTTAATCTGTTTTAACTGGCAATTAAAAAAAATCCCCAAAACAAGTCTGTTTTGCCTGTGACAGTAATAGGTAAGTGGTCTCCTTGTCTTTATCTCGACCTGTGAGCATTTACATCTTATTTTCTGCTGTGTCCTGTCAGGGAGGAGGAGTAAGAGAATGGGTTACTGGGGTCTGGCAGCAGGCCAACTCACCATAGCAGTGGTGTATCAAAGGTTGTTCTGATAGAAGTGACAACAATAACCAAGTGTCTTTAGAACTCTTAACTGATGAGTAACTTTATTGCTATTATTTTGGAAATGGTTAATTTTCTGAAGTGACACTCATATTTTGAATCCCTGTTATTTTCCTGAGTTTTCTCTATACAGAGGTAGAGCCTCTCAAACTGATATTTTGCTGCTTGAAATCAGTTAAAAGAGTTGCTGAAGTAAAGGCTAGTGTCCTCCTTGAAACATAAACCGTGTCTTGAAAGAGACTGAAACTCTTTGAATAGATCAAAGAATGAACAAGGAGACCACAGATTTATTCAACAGATAGGGCAAAGAGCCCACATAGAGATACACAAACCACAGTAAGCCCACAGAGCCCACCTGATGAGCAAAAAGACACAAGATTCAAAATATTTAAGAACTTTATGTAAATAAGTCATCTACAGCTAAGTTAACTGGAACAAAAACTAATGTATGCAACAAGAGCAATCTACAGAGGAAAGCTTTTCTCTTTTGACAGGCTATTTCATAATTTTCTGGTACATGAGTCCCTGAACATCTTATATTCCAGTTACCTGGTTATGATGAGAAATAAAATACTCATTAACATATGAGATCATTCTTTGTTCTATTGAAAGAGTTGCAGTCTCTTTCAAAACCCAGTTTATGTTTCAAGGAAAATATATATATTAAATATGCACTGTTGTTATAAGACAGCTTTATTTAGGATTCCTCAATACAGCGAGGTATCAAAAATTAGAGGAAAAAGCTCATGAAGGAAGAAAAAATAGATCTATGGGTACATCCCTGCAAATAAACTTTATACACAAATGGGGCTTCTTTTTTTGAGGACTGCTGACATTGGATGACTCATGTCCTTAGAGAAAACTCTCCTTTCTCCCTTCAGCTAGAGTGGGGAAATACATGTTGTGTACCAGGTTCTGTCCTCTGTTATTTCCTGAACAGTATTTGAGGTTTGTTTAGGAGAATACTGGATGGTGCAGGCTGAAACCATAAGGTTCACATCAATAAGTGAATAGCGGGGGCAGGTGTGAGCTGGTACTCAAGCTTGCATCTTGACAAAGCTTTATTTACTAACAAAGGCACAACATGCAGTCCTTTCTGTAAAATCAAATTCTCTTCTCCAGGCTGAACAAACCCTGATCCCTCAGTCTCTCTTTCACAGACCAAGAGCTGCAGCCCTTTAATCAATTCAGTACTGAGAGTACTTCTGCAGCTTCTGTTTGTATAAAGAAAACAAACAGAAAATCAGCTAAAGAGCAGTCTGATATTTGCAAACATTCATAAAACTCTGTTTTAGCTAGGATTATGCTCCCTTGGGTTAACCATGTTAGCAGCTTTTCAGGAAATAAAATTAAATTGTACTTGCCCCATTACAGAACTGCAGCATACTATGAGATAAAACGATTATTTTTTTTTTTTTTTCTGTTTCCCCCTAATGCTTCCTGGGAGAAACTTAGTTTTGTTTGTTTTGGAGTTTGGGTTTGGGGTTTTTTTTTGTTGTTTTGAGGAGGGCTTTTTGTGATTTGCTGAAAGGTGTTCATGGAGATGAGTAGTTGCAGGTGCAAAAATATGAAAACTGGTAGAAGATATGCTATCTAAGAGAGGGTTTTTTAGTTTTCCTTCACTATTCCAGATAAGATATTGACACTGGCAATTAGTGATTTCTTAGTCCATAAATCAGCTCTTGTGTTGTTCTTCATTTAAGAAGAAATCCTTTTTACAGAAGGGATCTGAACAATGGGAAATCATATTTTTAAGACCACTGTTAGCAGTTGAAATGTAAATAGTCTACGTCTCTACCACAACATTACCTCTAGGTAGAGTTATCATGAACTAGAGAAGTTGAGTTGAGTATTAATGAATAAAAGCAAATCTGCATCCCTTGAAGTCCTTTCTTTATTTTTTTTTTTCCCCACCCACTTGACCTGGCAGTCAGTCAGTCAGATACTTTTCTTTTGATGTATCTTAGATTTCCCATATTCCTCACACTTCAGTTCTTTAGAATCTGAATCAATTTCTGAACTGAAAGATGCAAAGGAAATAAGTACAATTCCATAGACAAAATCCTATATTTTATCAAGATTTTGACAATGTTTGATTTGGTAAAGTGTCTGAGGAGGAGAACACTCTCACTTCATAAGACTTGCTCAGGTGTGGGTTTTTTTAATCTTAAGGGTTTGTTTGTTTGTTTGTTTTTGTTCACATCCTCATTATTTCCCTAATTTTGAATAGATCTACTTTTTTTTTTTTTTTCTTGCAACACAGTATTTATGTATTTCAAATCTGCTTACATATCCTATCTGTTGTTGAGTCAGCTAATAGATCTAGGTTGCAGTATTTGGCCAGAGATGATGGCTTAAGTTAACCTACTTATCTTAAAAGTAATGAATATTAAGTTTATTGAATTGGTTTTCATTATCACTATCCTATAATGATCATAAATTACCATTATCTTGCTACTTCTGTAAAAGGCAATTAAAAATGCTTTATAAATACATAAGCAACAAAATCCATTATTGCATGCAGGGGGGATGTAGTATCAAAGAAAGAGGAAAAGGGTGAGTTAAGGTTAAATGCCTTCTTTATCTCAGTCTTCACTAGTAAGATCAGTTCTTCCTGGGTACCCAGCCCCCTGAGCGGGAAGACAAGGACTGAAAGCAGAATGAAGCCCCTGTAATCCAAGAAGAAATGGTCAAGAACCTACTGTACCACTTAGGCACATACAAGTCTATGGGGCTGGAAGGCATTCACCTGAGAGTAGTGAGGGAGCTGGTAGAAGTGCTCACAGAGCTGATTTCACAGTCACAGGATCACAGAATGGGTAAGGTTGGAAGGAGCCACAGTGAGTCGTTTGGTCTGGCTTCCTTGCTCAAGCAGTGCCATCATAGATCACATGGCATGGGATTGCATCCAGATGGTTCTTGAATCTCTCCAGTGAGGGAGACTCCACAACCTTTCCAGTCAGTCTGTTCCAGTGGGTGGTCACTCACACAGCAAAGAAGTTCTTCCTCATGTTCAGATGGAATTTCTGTGCATCAGCCTCTGCCCATTGCCCCTTGTCCTATTGCGTGGCTCCACTGAGAACAGCCTGGCTCCATCTTCTTGGCATCCTCCCTTCAGATACTTAAAGACATTGAAGAGGTCTCCTCTCAGTCATCTCTTATGAGACTGAACAGCCCAGCTCCCTCAGCCTTTCCTCGTAAGAGGGATGATCCTGTCCCTTAATCATCTTTGTAGCACTCTGCTGGAGCTGCTTCAGAAGCTCTGTATCTCTCTGGTGCTGAGGAGCCCAGAACTGGACCCAGCACTTCAGATGTGGCCTCACCAGGCCTAAGTAGAAGGGCAGGATCACCTCCCTTGTCCTGGTGGCAATGTTCTTCCTAATGCAGCTCAGGATCCCTTTGGCCTCCTTGGCCCCAAGGATACAGAAAACTTGTTGTCCACCAGGACACTAAGGTCCTTCTCCACTGAGCTGCTTTCCAGGTCAACCCCAGCCTGGGCTGGTTCATGGGGTTATTCTTCTCCACATGCAGGACCCTGAATTTGCCTTTGTTGAACTTCAGACAGTTCTCTGTTCATCTCTTCAAACTGCTGAGGTCCCTCTGAAGCACAACCATCTGGGACATTGGCCACTCCTCCCAGCTTTGTGTCAGTGAACTTGCTGAGGAGGCATTTAACCCCTTCATCCAAGTCACTGATGAATAAGTTAAACAATACCTGGCCCAGTATTGAAGTCTTAGGGATCCTACTAGTGACAGACCTCAGAATAGACCCTGTGATTATGACCCTCTGGCATCTGCTTTTCAGCCAGTTTACAATCCACCTCACTAGCCACTCAGCCAGTCCACACTTCCAGAGTAAATTTTTTCAATAATTTACTACCAGTCTTGTCTAAATGGGAAGGTCCAGTTGACCAGAAGTTAGTTAATGTGGTGCTCATTAACAAGAAGGAGGATATAGGGAGCTACAGAGCTGTCAGCCTGACCTTGGTGCTAGGAAGGTCATGGAGCCAATCATCTTTTG
This sequence comes from Myiagra hebetior, assembly GCA_013397015.1. Taxonomy (NCBI): domain Eukaryota; kingdom Metazoa; phylum Chordata; class Aves; order Passeriformes; family Monarchidae; genus Myiagra; species Myiagra hebetior. Next base: position 37,878 of record VWZQ01002425.1, on the reverse strand, counting down.
TGCCATTATGCAGGACTTGCAGTACAAACAGGGGATTAAGCCCAGTCGAGTTTATGAAGGGCAGGTTCTGCTTGATCAGCCTGAAAAAGTGACCTTCTTTGTGGATGAGGGAAAGGATGTGAATGTTGCTAACCTGAAATTTTGTAAAGCCTTTGACACCATTTCCCACTGCATTCTCATGGAGAAACTGGCTACCCACAGCTTGGACAGGTGTGCCCTTCACTGGGTGAAAAACTGGCTGGATGGCCAAGCTGAACTAGTGATGGTGAATGGAGTTACACCCAGCTGGTGGCCAGTCACAAGTGTTCCCCAGGACTCAGTATTGGGGCCAGTCCTGTTTAATATCTTTATCAATGATTTGGACAAAAGGATTTAGTGCACAGTCAGTCAGTTTACAGATGACGCTGAGTTGTGTGGGAGTGCTGATCTGTTTGAGGAAAGGAAGACTCTGTCCAGAGGGATCCAGACAGATCTTTGAGGATTCTGAGGGGGGAATAATGTCTTGGAATGTATTCTAATTCATAGTTGAAAGTGGTTGAAGTGTTATATTTTAAGAATGGATAGTAATGCTTAATTAACAGCTAGAAAAATAATGGATTTAGTAATAACTTTCTTATTGAAGGACATGCTACACCGTTCATCCACCTTTGCTGTCACTGTGTGGTAAATTAAAAACAACTTTATCTCTGCCTTCAGTATATTATCTTGTGTCATTCATCATAACTAATGTATTTTAATCAAAGTTGACTTTATTAAAAAAAAAAAAACACTGATTGAATAAATACTTCATTTTGAAAAGGACCTTAGAATATCCATAGTAAAACATTCTGCTCAAAGCAGCACCAGCTATTAACCAAGCCCGTGTTGTCCAAAGCTTCATGCTTTTGGGACTTGGAAACTTCCCAGGACAGAGAATTACAACCCCTCAAGTCAACCTCTTCTACAGCTCCGCCTTTTTTTTTTTGGATTTTTTTTTTTTTTTCTAATATCAGGGCAGAATCTCTCTTGTTTCACCCTATGATTTCTTTTTCTTTTTTTTGTTTGTTTTTTTTTTTTAACTGGTATTCTATTCAATTGTAATACATAAATAAATTATAGTGATGGAAGTTAAATGGAGTCACAAATGCGTGTGGTTGCTGAGGAAGGGCTTTAGTACTTACACAAATGGAAACTAACATCAGAGGTGAGTTAATGAACATAATGATCTAAAGGTAACCGTGTCTGCTGCACTCTTAATCCTAAAACTTTGCAAACAACTCATGAAGTAGTTTAACTGTATAAGCATAAAAACATATGAATCCATAGTAGATATTAAGCAGATTATGCACTTTAACTCAGTTTCTTTTATTCAAATGTCAGTAAAATAAATAATTAGGCTAATGTTAATTAATGATTAAGCAAAAAATTAGCCCAGCAGGTGACCAGTTTATCTGCTTAAGGTGAAAATCAGCTTAATTCCTGTCTTAAGTTTCATGCTATTAGATTATAAATAGAATTTTAACTAAGTATAGCAGAATTATTAAATTTCATTATTGCATCTTAATAGCTATAGTCTATATTTGATCCCTATGTAAAATAAAAGGAAATTCTATGCATAGAATAGTAGTGACTTGAGCTGACTGAAAATATGATAAAGGGTGAGTTGAGATTTCATATTTAGGAGAGAAGAACAAAATTAAATAAAATAATACGCATCTACAAAATTTTATGGATAATATAAAATAACTATAAATATAATTTAAATATTAATTTGCAGGAAGGAAGAGAACTTAGCAAATATCTTCCTCAAATTGCTGTGCTGGTAGCAGAAAGATTTCCCCCTCCCTCTGCAACATTAAACACCTGTGGAACACAATCAAGAACTGTGAGCATAACTCATGCCTCGTATTAGCATTATCCCTTTTCTCACTGATCTTGAAAACTGAGCTAATCAGAAGATCAGAGTATGGAAAATTTGCAAATACAGCAATCAAAGGCTTCTCTGTTCATGCTTGTTACTGCATTAGTATCTGTTGCAGTTTTTAGATGCTGATGGGTGTTCCAGGAAAAGCTCTTACCAGCCATGTTTTATTGCAGAGCATAGATTATTCACCTAGAGAGACAGGTGGTTACAGGGCAACTGCCATTTCTCTCATCTATGTCAGCTGTAGAGTTCATAGTAATTGCTACCCTAAAATGAACCTTTCAGAGAGTCAGAGCTGATGTTCTTTTGTGTCCTTACGTAACATCATTTGTGCCTGTAAATAGATCATTGTTACTGTCTCATCTCATTTTTTGTAGAGCAAAAGCCTAGAACTTCCAGCACCTGTAATCCAATTGCAAATGTAATTTTGTAGTAAGGTAACTTGTGTAAAAACAGCGAGTTTCTGACAGTTCTACTAGGTACAGCATGAGAATAGCCACTGATCTACATCTGTAACTAATATCACTGCCTTGGGTTGTTTGCGGCAGTGGTCTGGTTGTGTGTTTCAGCAGCATAGAAACTGATTGTTTCAGTTCTGTAAATGTTTTCTAGATGTCCCAGTTCCTCAGCTGTTCACTCATCCAGGAGTGAGCTATTTATGCTGTATCAGTTAGTACTTTCAGATTAATAAATTAAAGGAAATCAGTTCCAAATTGCCAGGAAGGAGTAGATTTAAGATTACTTGTATTTTTCAGAGAATTCTTGTTTTGTGTATTTGTGCATTAAATGGATAGTCAAAATGCCCTACAAGTAGTTCTTTTTTTCCCCTCCCTTTGCTCTGTTCTTGCCTCTATGACCTACCAGTGATCAGGGTTAATTTAGTTTAATTTCTTGGAGAACTTTTGCTCACTGTACTCTTAGCAAGGGGTGTGCATCTTAAATCATCAAGTTCTGAGCCAGTAGCACCAGAGATAATTTTGACTAATTCTTGTCAGTAGAGTAAAAGCTATATTCAAAGATATTCTTCAGTTTTTAATAAACCTTTTTACATATCATGTTTTGTTAAACATTACCTAAATGTCTCTCCCGTGGATTTGTACATTTAACTTTAACAGGTAGGAGCTACAAGATATTGCACAAAATGTGTGCAATATTTGAGAATACAGGGAGAAAGAGTTTTCAGGTCACAATGTGACCTGAAAGGAATTAATAATTCCTTGGTTTTAAGAAAATACCTTTTAATTGTCACCTGAGAATATTTGGAAAGAAATCATACTTATCTCCAGGCTAATATTTTTATTCCGTAACTAGAGAAGATTCTTCTGTGTTGTGAATGTACCGTGGTATACCTGAGGCAAATTCTTCTGTGTTTAATTATTTTGTGTGCCTCAGGTATCTGTAGCTGACAGTTCTTTTTCTGCAGATTTTTTTTTTCACTGCCAGTAGAGGGAGCACAGACCATTGGATTTTACTAGACAAAATAAGTGAAAATAACAGCTGGATTTTATACTCTAAACACATTTTTATTTCAGTAATTAACAACGAGTAGTTAATTAATATTAAATAATCAAGATTTTAAAGCTGTTTAGTTATTATGGTCATTCTGAAAATACTAGTGTGTCACTTCTATGAAATTTTAAGGTAAGGTGCCTTCAAGTAATTCTTTTACAAGGGAAAAATTACTGCCTGATATTAGTAATCTAATGGAGTTCTTATAAGAAGTCCTTTAAAATTAATTTGAACATAATCCAGAATCAGTCATTACCTATTTAACCTTTAAAATATGCAATCATTTTACTCAAAGAAGATAATCAGAATAAAGAGAAATTTAGTATTGTAATTAATATTCCACACAATGGTTTTCCTATTAAAGTTTTTTCAGTGAAAATATATTTTTGCTTTTAACATGTTGCATTTATATTTTTGTGGGAACCCCAATTTTTGAGTAACTTAGAAATTAGAATTCTTAAATTACGATATACTTGAAAATAACATTATCTTTTTCCTCCTATATTTTCAAAGCTTGTAATGTAATGAACTTTTATCACTCCTTTGCACTACAAGCTGTCAAACAGCAGGGTGTCTTATTTCATACACTCTTAGACAGCTGCATTTTATGTTTTGATTTTTTCTATATGTTCTTGCTCTATCAAGATTTAATCTTTCAGTCAGGCAAACATTACAAACACAATAGTTTTTGTAGGAGTTACAGCTACTTGGAAGTTCTCAAGACATATAATTTCTGTAATATTTAATATTTTCTATCATTACAGCAATAGACCAATGCAGGTTATTTGATTGCTGGTGGATATTTTTTTTTTTTGACTAGTAGTTAATCACTGCCAAACCCTTGAATAGTCAATAAAAGTAACGTTAGCTATGGCTCCATATCCCAGGTCACCCTCTCCCTGTTAAAAGTTAATGGCAGTCAATCACAGATTATGGTTTAATTTCACATAAAGGGTGTATTTGGCTGTTGCTGGTTGTTTATGTTTTGTTGTTTGGTGTTTTGTTTGTAAATATGGGCTATAAAGCATTCACATATATATTAATTTCAAGGTAATTGGCTTATCAACATACATTTAATAAGCAATAATTCTGTGATTTTGAAGGTAAATAATTTGAAAATCGGTCTTCTGGGGGATTCTGAGCATAGCCTAATACCATTTGCTTCTGCTCTATTTCTTTTAAAGAAACTCTGGTTTTGATGTTTCTTTCTTATACAAAAACAACCTCCAACACAAACACTGCAGTAGAATTTTTCTTAGTAGCTATTGACACAGATATGCACTTTTTTATCCATCTCTATACTTTGATTTCTCTATAGCACTTAAGAAAGTAGTTCACTGTGACTACTGGGTCAAATTTTAAATTGGGACACAGAACTAAACCTCTTGTATATGCTTGTTTAAAACCAAAGGAAGATGTTTTCATAGCTGAACCTTTTAACTCTCAACATTGTTATCACTCCTGCTGCCCAAAAACTCACCTAATTCTTTTTTTTTTTTTATATCTGGCTGCTACCCTTTAATTTGTGTCTTTTTGCTTTTGCCTATAAGAGTAGGAAATGGTATCTAAGCAGACAGAAACATTCAACCTCTCCTATTTCTGTCCCAGCTTATTTTTTCCAGAAAAATGCAGTGAAAGCATTGGCATTTATTTCTAACAAAATATTCTCTAATATTTCTAGGGGTATGGGGATTTGTCTTCTGCCCTGTGGACACACTCTGCATTGTGAGCTTGAGTATTCACAGAGTGCACACAGTAATTAAAATCTTACACTTGAAAATTTTCTCAGTGTGGAAAAATGATCCTTTCACCTTCCAGCAAAACTTTTCCCATAATGCCTGACTATGATTTCAGTACTTTCCACTGGTTTTAAGATGTATTTTGAAATCTCATTGAGGATTAAAACTCAGAATATCCGTATATCTATGAAGATGTGTGTACATTTATAAGTTTTTAAAAGTAGGCACTAAAACGGCAACTTATTTTAATTGTTCTTCTATTTTCTTTAAAAGTATTCTGATGTTACGTACACAAGTAACTGCTACAGTTATATTTTCTAGATAACTTTCATCATAGATACTGAAACAACAGAAGTAATTAGTGATTGAATACTATATATTGTAATGCCTGAACACATTGACTTAAAAAAGGATTCCTTTAAAACAGCCATGGAAAAATGGTGTCTCTTTTATATATTCCCAACAAAATGATTTTACAGTTTTCATTTTGATTAAATTTATTATTTTTTTCAGTACTTTAGAAGATTAAAGATGTCTGAGTGAAAGTCCTTTTTTCTATCCAAAGTATTTTTCCTACTGTAACCACTTGTTAGAAAAGATAAAACTCTTTAGTTCACATATCTGTAATGATGAGAGATAATCCTTTCCCCTCAAAGCTGAAGATGAGGGCAAGGGTGGGGGGTGAGAATCAGAAAAACACCAAAACCAAATAATTCAAGTGGGAAAGCATTATCCCCATTTTTCAGATGAAGAACTGGAGCATGATTTTCAATTAGTTTGTGTACTGAGAGGTCTAGAGGATGAAATAAGGTTGACATTTGAGAGACTGAGGGAAGTTTCTTTATGTACTCTTCTGGAGTGGAAATAATACTCTGAGGATACAGAAAAATGCTTGTGAAAATGCAGCAGCAGATTTTTCACTCTGTTTTCCTGTAATGAAAGCAGAAGAAAAAAAATTCTAATGTGCCTTTAAAAATGGAATTTTAAACATTGTTCTCAGCCCGATTTGGCCAACCTTAATGAGTGTAAATGTTCAATGTGAATAAGGTTTGCAAAATATATCTCAAGTGCCGTATAGCTCCACCTAATCTATGACTGCTTTATCCCCATGTAGTGGGTTGGACGTGAATTGACAGCCTATTAAACCAATTACGCTTCTCTCAATTTACATATTTAAACCACGTGGAAAGGTGGGATTTGGGCTTTCCCATTCCAGCTCGGTACCGGGACGGGAGAGTGGGGGCAGGGGGGCCCTCGAAGCCCAGGGCCCTGCCAAGCTGGGCCGGGCGCCCCTGCCCCCCATTGCCTGCCCTTTTCCCAACGCCGCAGAAAGGACCCTGGGTCGCTGAGAGGGGGAACTATGAGGCCGTCCGATGCAGCTCCCTGGGACCGGTGGATCCCACTCTTTTCCACACGGTGCCAGTGGGAGCTGGTGGAGTCTCCAGCCTGCAGCCAGCACACTTCATGCTGAACTGAAGAGGACACTGTGCATCCAGCAGCGCAGGGGGAGCGGGAATTCTCTCCACTGTAGAACCCGAATGGTAACACCCTTCGACATGGCGACTTCAGAGCCAGAGAGAAAGAGAAAGTGATGTCACATGAGACGGAGCTAAAATGGCTCCAGGAGAGAAAACGGCGGTGCCGCATTTCTCACGCCCAGCTTAAAAAGTGGTATGAAACTGTAATATCACAAACTGTTTGTCTCTCTAATCAATTTGAAGTACATGGGGGGATGAACAATTTACATGAGCCCTGTAAAGGTTGTGAAGAATGCCCATGCCAGGTTATGTATGAAAGCAGTGAGAGGCTTTTAAAACCTGGTGGCAAAGAAAAGCCTTTGTGTTCAGGCCAAAATGACTCATCCTGAAAAAGAGTAATAACCCCATGTGATGGGCCATGTTTTACAGTTGAAGGAACAGTGAAAGGTTTCATGGAAGAGATGTTTTACACCACAACAGATTCTGCAGATGGTGGCAGTTTGAAAACCACGTAAAGCAGAAGAAAAACCTTTTTTCTCCCTTTTTAAGAACTGCAACACTGATTGAAAGAGGGGAGATAAGTGGGAGAAGAAAAGGATTCTAAAAGTTTGTTCTGATTGGTTTTTTGCTTTCTTTCTTTTAGGTCTGTTAATAAACTTCTTTATATTCTTTAAGTTTTGTGCCTGCTTTGCTTTCTCCTAATTCTTATCTCACAGCAAGAAATCAGTGAGTAATGCATAATTTGACCTAAAACCACTACACCCCACCACCAGTACTTTTTGCCTCCTCCCATGTTTCTTTACAGAGATCTAGTTAGGCTACTAAAAGTCCACTGCACATCCACTGCACAAAGTAGTAGCGTCACAGAAGCAAACTGAAAACCTGGTAATATATTTACTGCTTTTTAGTTTCTTCTGTTCCTCTGCATTGCAAGTTTTGGGAAGAATGATTCATATGCTAGACCCATGCTCACCCTGCCTCATCTACTTTTCTGGTGTTTTTCAGGATAGGATTTTTTGTTTGGTTCTCATCCACCCTTTTACCCTTGCAGTGACCAGATACAGTGGTTTTATTTTGATGGCTAACTGTGCAACCATCTATGATTGTAGCTAACATTATTTTTTTTCAGTTTTCTCTATGGGTTACAGTCTGGTTTCCATGGATGAAAGAGATGATTGCCCAAAGTGTTTTTCTATCAGTGAAACATTGATGCACTTGTCTCTTTCATATATCTCACTGTGTATGTAATCATAACAAACCGTCATTTTCACCTTCTTAGACTGTTTGGACTCTGTTCCAAAACAGAAATCCTTATCAGTCTTGGGAAATCACACTTCTTTTTTGAGATAATTCTTAAAATCAGCAAATGGAGAATTTAAGCCTTCAGGAACATATGTGTATATTCATACATTCTTGCTCTACTGAGTGAACGTTGTTGACAGATCTGACAGCACTTCCTGAGAGATGCAGTAGTAATAGTAAACAAGATGGCTGGAACTTATAGATTACAGTGGTTTTAAGTTGTAACTATAATAATAAAGTATGTCTCCTTATTTTTATGTAATTTGGACTACCTCAGTGCAACAAGGAGTTACTCTAACTCAATGCCCACACTATTTAGACACTATGTAGTCTATTTTCCCCAGCAATGAGCTACAACATCTTCAACTAGATCATGTTGCTCAAAGATCCGTCCAACTTGGCCTTAAACAGTTCAAGTGATGGGGCATCCACAACTTTTTAGGGCAACATTTTTGAGGGCCTCACCCCCACAATAAGGAAGAATTTCTTCCTAATATTTAATCTAAACCTTCCCTCTCTTGGTGTAAAACTGCTGACTATTGTGCTGTCACTACAGACCTTGGTAAAAAGTCTCTCCATCTATTTTATAAAAAAGAAAAATAAAATTAAAAAATCACAACACAGAAACATAACAAGGTTTATTGCAAGTTTTACCAAAGCAATCTACACTACAAGAGTAAGAGAAAAAATTACATGAAATTGTAGGTAATGATACTTTTCAGTGTCACAGAACAGAAAAGTGATATCAGCTGCCAAAAAGAAATGGTCACAAATGCAGAAAAGAATCTCTAATGATGTGATGTTCCTTCTTTTTGCATCTATGGGATACTTCCTATTTTCACTGAACCTCAAGAGCTGTGAAAATTTTGTAATAAAAATTTGGTTCAGAAATAAATAAATTAGCCACATTTCTAAAATTAATTACATCTAATTTTTTCCCTCTTTACAACAATCTCAGAAGAAATCTCACCATTTTCCTATCTACTATATTGCAAAATTTTATTCCTGAGACTTACAGACTGAGCTGTACATCCTAACTTCTAATATCTCTCTCTCTCAAACACACAAAGTAGCAAATAAATCAATAAAAATATTTCCTTTGTCTAATCTGAACATTATCAAGACTAATTTCTCAGCAAAGCCTGATTATATTGCCTATTTTGAATCCTAATGCAAGTATATCACAGGCCTCTTTAATATTCTTTGTATGCTATTTCTAGCATTGGATAATTTTATAAAGTGGAAGTGTAATTTGTGTTCAGAATGGAGTTGCTGAAACCTATCATTGTGCCCCATAATATGGAAAGAGGGAGATCAGTTTGACTGTTTTGTTTTACTGAAGGGAAAACTTTTGAACTCAGCTGATTTCCTTTTCTTTAGAATAGTAGTGTTATATTTGCCACACAATTTTATTTTGTATGGCAGGAAAAGTAATTTTAGATGGCTGTGAGAGCCTGGACTGATTAATGGCTCAAACAATCCACTTAAGTGCCCAGGTGCAGAGGATGAGCACACCCGTCACAGGAAGTGAAAGCTGGGTAGTGAACAAGGTAAGGGAAGAGGCTGCTAAGAGGAAAATTCTGGGATTTTTTTTTNTTTAATCCTGCCAAGGTCCTCCCTTTCATGATGGCTCAGCTGTGAAAACTCCCCTCAAGGGGAGTACTGAGATATTCACAGGTGGTCTGAAGGCATTCACCCCTTGTGATGGGCCAGAGTTGACTCAGCTGTGCTGAGATGAGAGGCAGCTGCGGCATACACATCATTACATCATTCAGTGTGAAACTCCTCGCCCCAGGGAAGTTACCTGACCATTCCCCACCTGAAACTGAGAGCATATAAGGCATGGAACTAAGGTTTTGTGGTCTTCTTCCACCTTTAATAGATTAAGACAGCAACCATCATTTTGATTGACAGAAAAATCACAAAAGCCAAGTCTTTTCATGGGATCCAATGGGTGGTAACTGTATATCTTTCTACTCTTTTTCCTATTTCTTTCTATCTCTTTCTACCTCACATTTACTGTTAAATAAAACTCTGTACTATTGACTTTGGCAAATGGTCTTGTTTGCACCTTAATTTGGGCAGAAAAATTTTTCTAGTAATTTTAATAACTGGATCTTAACAATGGCAAAATGGAAAACTCCCCTTGAGGAGAGTGTTAGGAGATGAATACATTTGTAGTACTTTGGATGAGCTAGATTATATTGGTGTATGTCTATTACACATTGCAGAGGAAATTAGTATGATACTGTGTAAATATAGTTCCAACTAACAGACACTGCAGTGGAATTACTCAAAAGATTAGTTTCCAGTTTGATTAAGTCAAGTCTACTTCCTGTAAATAAAATAGAATTTTTTAATAAACAAACCAATGAACAAGGATGAGGAAGTGAAATCACCACTTTTTTCTCTTCGGACAATACATTGTGGAGGCCTATTAAATTGAGTCACTTATTAAATTGGATAACATAGTAATGTCAAGTCCTGCAATTTAGCAGCAATAATGTTTGAGGATTTCTAGTTATGTAATTATATAAATTCACATAGAAACACACATTGACTCTCACACACAAGACTGTATTAAAAAACCAGAACAAATCATTCAATGCATTATATGTCCCTAAATGGAAATTAACTTACTGCCCAGTTGCTCAGTCCACCACCCTCAGTGGAATGGGAGACAGAATCAGGACAAAAGTGAGAATAACTTCTTGTTGAGAAGGGAAAAAATAGTAAAAACATCAAGTGATTCAAAGATTAAACAAAACCTCACCACCTCCCACCAACAGGCTGATGCCCAGCCAGTCTCCCAGCAACAGCTACCTTGGATCACAACACCCATTACACACCCAGTTTTACTGCTCAGCATGATGTCAGGTGGTATGAAACATCTTTTTGGTTAATTGGGGTCTGCTGTTACAGCTCTGTTCCTTCCTAGCTCTCTGTGTGCCCCCAGCCCACACACTGTGGACAGAGTGGGGAAAAAGAAGACCTTCATGCTGCATGAGCACTGCTCAGCAACAGGTGTTAACACTGGTGCATGAACCCTGTTTTAGTCACACATCCAAAACAGCCTCATTTCGGCTTCTATAGAGTAAATTAATTTAATCCCACTTGGACCCAGTAGAAAGCATCCTCTGTCAATAATGTGTGCTCAACTTTAGATGACCAACATTTCAAAATACCTGATTTTAGGTATCTGCTTTTTGGTTGAAGAGGAGAGGCATATTTAATCTTGGTTATAAATACAAGTACTATTGAAAATCGCATATTTATTTTCTTGTTTGGAAAACATCATCTTATGGCTTCCACCAAGCACAGTGGGATTGACTGTGTGCTTAGAATTAGTGGGCAGATAGTCCACAGTAGAAGGACACCGTATTTGCACTTACTTGACAGTACAGGGGCTGGATTGTCTCAATGTGCCCTGTAATGAGGTGGCTTGAGCTTGTTTAGCTGTAGTTACAATTTTCTAGCAGTCAGGTAAGTATTTTCTAAATTTGTGTTAGTTTCATTTTAGTTTATGAAAAAACAAGTAGTTATGTTCTGTCAGCTGAGCTGCCTATGACTCCAGAATAAAATGTAGCATGGAAGAATGGAAATACAGGGAAAGTATCAGTCAGGCTAAAGAATTGCAACTTGGTGTTGCTTGGGTAAAACCAGTTTTAGAAATGAGAGGGGGGGAAAAAATTACTTGGAAACTATGAAATGGTGTGTACTGTTTTCAGATAACATTAAAATAAACCCCTGCATTCTCAAAACTGAGGAGAAAGAAACATCCCTCTCCGATGTAGAGGCAGAAGAAGTTCCTATCATGACCACTGCCTGTCAAAGACTACAGGATCGTAATGACTGACTTTATCTCCTTGACAGAAATCAACAGCCTTATGGCTTGGAGGAAAACTGGAAATTTGAGCATAACATCAGGTAAGTGGTAGATAGCATGAAGGTATTCTTCTATAGAAGAGTTTTAACTTTGTTATTAATGAACTAATATTTTGAACAATTCAAATACTAAAATTTTAACCAATAATAAGGTTTTGCCTTCCCTAATCAAGTGTATTACACTTTTGTACATGAAATGATTTTGAGCATAAGACATTGCATAAGTGTCCATGGTAGAAATATGGATAAAATTCAGCTTTTTACTGCAGCATTCAGATGCTTATACTACAAAAATATACTTTTTTTTTCTTTTTTTACATTTGTTTTTTTGTCATGTCATTTACTGAATAACTTCATTTTTTGTAGGTTTGGGACTTTTTTAAGAAACTTTCAGAAACTATCATCATGTACTCAGCTCCTAGAAACTTGACAGCAATTTCATTTTTTTGGGAAGAGTCTCTTCTGAGTGCGAAATTAAAGCTAGGCTCTGGCAGAGAAGTAATTCCACAAATGTCACGACTGACAATGCTAAGTTTCTTTTGGATTAGTGTTCTTGAACTGATTGAATTATCAGGGTTATATTGAGAAGTGATACTATCAGCATGAAGAAAATATCTTGTAGTACTAAGAGATTTGATGACAACAGGCACACATTTGACAGAATAAATCCAGCGATACTATCTGCTCTCTACCTGGCCATATACTTGCATTAAATATATAGCAGTGTATTTATATTTCAGGCCTCTGTAAGTCCATCAATTTTCCTTGGAATATTAACGTTTCCTAGGGAGGGGCCTTACTGACATGTTGTTTAAATGTAAACTCATCCAAGCTAGATCTCCCAGGTTTCTATAAGGCTTTCGGAAATAAATAGGCATGATTCCTTTTTTTTTCAACTCAGTTTATCCTAATGTAGTGAGCTGAAAAGTTGAAATATAAGCATGCTAAGATGTACAGTCTGCTCCTGTCCAGGAGTTTACCTGGTTTACCTGCCAAAGATTACATTGTTCTCCACCCGAGTCAGGCACTGACAAAAGACATTTAAAATATTTTTGTTTTCACAGAAATTTGAGGGGCAACTGGAGTGCTTTGAAGTCACAGGACTGTAGAATAATTTAGTTGGTAAGGAACCTCAGAATTTTCCTAACTCTTCTCTAAGCAGGGGCAGCTGTGAGGGCAGACCAGGTTGTTCAGGGCTTTGTCCAGTCAGGTGGTGAAGACTTCCAAAGACAAAGACAACATAAGGTCTCAAGGCAACATCTTCCACCACTAGGCACTCCTAGGGTGGAAAAAGCTTTCAGATCCAAGTCTGTCCTGTGCCTACTTAGGCACATTATTTCTCATCCTCCAATTACACACTGCTGTGAGGACCTGCCTCAGTCTCTGATGAGAGGCCTTCCTGCTGTTAAGTTACTCCAGAATTTGTTTCTTCTCCAGGCTAACCAAGTCCTGTTCCCTCAGGCATTCCTAGCCCAGTAAGTGCTATTGTCCCAAGCATCCCAGCAGTCTTCTGAATTTGTCCCAGTGTGGATCAGTCTTTCTTGCCTTGGGGGTACATTAAGATCCAACACAATGCTAAGGTCAGTCTTTGTATACTTTCACAAAACTATTACACAGTGCAGAAATGCTTCGTGACTTATAAGTTTAAAACAGTTTTACCAATACAAAAATTCATGCATTCAAGCTCACTGGTCTTGAATTAATTTTATACTGAGATTTCTGTTCACATCTGAATCTCAAAGTAAAATTTAGGACATGTAAGCCCCAGTAAATTAAACCCCTCTGCATAACAAATCTTATGATTTTTCAACAGCTGTGGACAGCAAAGGAGTTTTTTCCGTCCTTCTTTAAAGTCTACCAGCTGTATTTCCAATTTTTAACTTTTACATTTCCAAACACCATCATTTACTCCCCCAAATTTCCCTTGATAAATAAAAGGGACAGGATAAATTTTCTAATTATACTTAACATCTTATACTGGAGTATTTACTGACACAGATGGCTTCTTTTAGCATATGGTTAATTTATTTGGTGTTACTAGTACATTGAAAATACATTAATTACCCATGGTTAGTAGGCATTTTAATCACTCAGACTTCATTTATTCAGTTACATTTTATTCACATATTTTTTTGTGACTGTTCTTTAAAAAGAAAAAAACAGATCGTTTTTCTTTCTTTTTTTTCTTTCCCCCATCTCCTTGCTTGCAGTATGCAGTGTGTGTGAGTATCATGCTATTACAAGACAGGGGATATTATAGATGTAGGGTAAATATTTGTTGCTGTGAATACCCTTTGGAAAGTTCACTGCGTGAAGAACTCTTTGATAGGACTACAGAGTACTGTAAATGTCCATTTCACAGAATTTATCCTTTCAGGGAGAATCCTGAGAAATCAGATTTATTGCCCTCAGAACATTTCAGTCATGGTTAAATGAAAGATATGAGTTGGGGGGAAAAAATAAAAAGATAAGCATGTAGATGTATTTTCTGCATCTATCTACAGCAACAAGAGAGTCCTTCTAGAAATGGGATAGGCATGTAGTGGTTGATGAATGACCTTTGTGTTTCACTAAGACCTAAACACTGAAGGCAGGGGTACCCTGCCTTCTTCATGGTATGTGTTTTCTTCTTTTAAATACCTGTACCACGGCTTCAAGTGCTTTATTAGAGCTGAGCATGAAAATGTTACTTTTTTGGGACCATTTTTTTTTCTTTCTGGGTTTTCATAACTGTTTTCATAACAGAAATAAAGTAATATACTTAGAGGTGAATATAAATTCACCATTTCCAAGCTTCCATTCAAATTAACCCTTGTCCTTCTAAAATTAATGGTATATGTATTCTACAATGTTTTGAACCTTGTATTTTCTCTCAGAGGGAATCCTAGAGAACGGTTATAACTCCTTTTATTTACAGTTGCAGGCTTTTTGGTCAAGGGCTTTGAGAAGCTCTGGAGTAGACCACATAAACAGCTTTACCGAAAATATTTTTCAGTGAATTATTGCTAATAGTTACAGAGTAAAATAATGTAACTCTATAGGGCTATGCAATACAGCAAGCAGCTTGACTGTTAGTCCAACTTGGCTTGATTTCTTCAGGGACAGGAGTCTTACAGCCATCTTTGATCTCTGGACACTCCATACAGATCATGACTTTCATCCTTAGCTTTCAGATAAATGCAGAGCTCAGCTGCTTGTAATTGCACTGGAAATCTTTCACAAATCTATCATTTGTTTTCAAACACAAGTTAAACATATGCAAACAGTACTAGACTTTGAATCTTACTTATTGTTGTGCAATTTGCATAGTTTATTGTTCAAGATATTCTGTTCACAGAGATTGATCAGTCACATTAAAGTACAAACTCGTGCATGTTTCCTGTGTACTGAACAATTTTGATTACTGACACTAAGCAAATTTTTGCATTGTCAGTATTTTAATTCAGAAAACAAAGATGTGACTTATCCTGATTTTAGACAAGACTTGCATACAATTTTCTGTGGAAATCCTGAAGCTTAATAGGACTTCCCCACAAGACTTCTGCTGAACACTGAGATTGCCTCAATAACCCAGGAGTTAAATTTTCTAAGTAAGCACATTGTGTATTGGTTGTGCAGTGAATGACAGACCCAAGACTGAAGAGAGTGTACCTCTGAGCCTTGATAATGATGCAGGCACCACAGAGATGAAGAGACATAGAGATCAAGATGGGAATTATGAGGTAACCTGAGAATCCGGTGAAAGATATGAAAAAATCCTCTTCCTGGAGAAACATACTGGTGCTGAATGTTCTGCTACCAAAATAATGGCAACTATAGGTAAGTGAGGAATCCTAAAATAAAATTTGAATTAGGTTTTTGAGGCTAAAATTTTCAGAAGTAACTCATTAAGTAAAAACATCAATAGATTTTTCTCTCATATTTACCTAAGGATCCACTTGAAGCAATAATGGGAAAAAATACACAAACCTCTGGGTTTTGGATAGTAAAGATTTTTTTTCTATCAGTCTTGAGTGTATTAAGAGGGTTTAGCTGACCTGATCAGCCTATAACTGTGTTTTTCCATAATTCTTTGCAACCTTTTCCCCAAGGTTGAGCAGCTTGTGTTGAAAGCCAGCTATGACATAGCGCAGTTGTGTGACCTTGGACCAGACATCTATAAATACTGAAAAATTTCCAGAAAGAGAAGTGAGAAGTAGAAAGTCATATACTGCCAGAGAGCTGTCAAATGCTTCACCTGGGCCCCGTGTGTGCAAATTCTGCCTATTGATCCACACACTGAATTTAGACTCAGTCCTTGCCTGAGTTACATCAGAGGTGTGTTGTGTTTGGGCCTTATTTCTTGCAGATCTCAGCACTGCCATGATGATTTGAATTCCCAGTTTTGCTTCAGGTCTCCTGTGGATTTACCTGGTGATTGCTGGGCATTCAGCTGACCCCAGTCACCATTTGCTTTCTGCCCCGGTACCGAGACTTCACTACCTCAAAACATCTTGAATTTTAAACTGAGCAAGCATCATAGAGTACTTCTCTCAGTCTGTGCAGGAAATACCTGAGGGTTTTGGTGGGATATGTTTTGTTTTGTGGTTTTAATTTATTCTACTTATAAATATGAACAAAAGAAAATTGGCAGGCATAAGACACACAATGCATAAAAATGCATATCACCTTAAGTTCTGCTGCTTCCTTTGGCTATTATATGCAAATAAAATTTTAAGAAATAATAAAATGTAATAATTGCATAATGAGAGATGCTGGAAGTATGCTTTCAATCTATCCCTGAAATCTGAGTTCCATTTGGTCTCTCAGTCTTGAGTTCAAGGAGAACTTGGTCTAACCCTTTACAAAATTTTTGTACCTCAATTTTTACACCTTTTATTTTTTCTTCTATTTTAGCTCCAGTGTTGGGTTGGGTTGGGTTGGGGTTTTTTTCCCACCACACTAGTGGTAAGAGGTCTTGGGCTTCTAATGGTGAACTCATTTCCAAAACATGCTCTGCCAGTTCTCCTTCTGCCCTCCAGAATATATTGCTTCCAAAATTTGCATTTTCATAGCTCACTAATCTTAAAGAGTTCATGAATACACGCAGGGATCTGACAGATGTAAAATTGGGCTGCACAGCATGTAGGAATGTTGATGTTTTATTAAATGTTAAGTGATTACCCAGAGTATAAAATCCAGAATTATAGGATAGTGCTGTTCTAATCTTCATTTTCTGTTTCAAATTATTCTTTAAAACTATTCCAGTCTGGAATTTATTCTGAAAACAGCTACTAGTTACAGTTTTTGGGTTTTAATCTGCATTGATATTATGGTGCTTGTGGTTTCAACAGATGCACTCCATTTGATAGCGGATAAAAAAAATTAAGCTGAATTGCTATCCTTTTCATATTTTTCCTTAAATCAACCATGTAGAACCACAACTATTTACATGCATTTATTTCTGGCTTTCTTTAAAATAATACCTTTACTCTTTTTCTCTATTTTTCCATTTATAAAATATAAGAAACAAGAAATGAAGGCAGTCAAATTTCACAGATCTTTAAGCTTTTTTGCTCACGCTGAATGCGGACAAATAAATGTAGGCTACATATAACTATAACTTGCTTTACATTTTTTTTTTTTTTATTCTTGGAAACAAAGGACAATTAGAGATATGCAAATTTGCCAAGAATGCAACTGTGCTGCTAACACTTAAACAAAGAAAGAAAGGGATACAAAGAAGATGGATTTAATTTTGAATCTGGTTTCTAAGGCTATCAGTCTTCTGCTGGTCTTTCCTATCACTGTATGACATTTAAAAAGATGAGTCTTTCAAACTGCTCTATGGCAAATGTAAACAGTAATGCTGCAGTGTGATTTGAGGTTTACAGTAAAGATGGAGAGAGCTGTTTTCAAGAAATTACCCTTGTGATTGCAGAAATGGAAAGCCTATGAGGTTTAGTTGGATTTTTTTAATAACTTACTATTCAAAATCAGTTTGCTTTTAAACTCTGTGGAGAAAAACGTATAGAAATATTTTAATTTTTGACATTGCAAGAACCACAGTCTAAGAATGATGTCTGAATAAATAAATAAATGGAAATTGCTGAAATAGCAACTTCAGAAGGAATATACCAAAAGCTGATATGACATCTGGGAAGTAAATGGAAGAATAGGGGAAAAAATGGTGTCGATTTGATCTGACTAAATATATCAGAATTTTTTTCACCATTTCTTCACCTTGATTTATAGTGTCTTCAAAAATCGTTCAGTAGCTGTTTTATTGGGTCATCCATTTACAAACATCATTGAAATCAGTAAAATACAAGTGTCTGTTTGTCATCTATGACAAGCATGTTCTGAGTGAATTGACCTGGGAGTTAGGATGGAAATGCAACTATAAATTTTGGTAATTCCAAACATGGATAATAATCTTCGTTGTTGAAATATCTTCTGGTCTCTTTTACATTTTAGTTTTACAGATAGACATAATCATACTCTTGGCTGGTCTCAAAATGAGTTAATACTATGTGACACCTTCTTCCAGTTACACAATATCTGAAAGTAAACTAACTTAATCTGACTTTTCATCTCTAGAAAACTTTATATACCTCCCCAAAACACTTTTTATTGCTTATGCATAGTTTCATGCAATATGCATGCAAATATGTGACTCGTATATGCTATGCTGTAGTAAACTCATATTGGTTATGACAACTGGGCTTGAAACAGAATAGTTTTCTGTGCATCTGGTCATCTTGTTTTGGGGCATGAGCACAAATGCTTGTGAACTGAGGCTTTATTTGCCTATTTGATCAGGGAAGGGATTGTCATTATGTATCATAAAATCACAGAATTATAGCAAGGTTTTGGTTTAAAGGAGCTTTAATATCACTTAGTTCCACCCCCCTGCCAGGGGCAGGGACACCTTTCCCTAGACAAGGTTGTGCAAACCCTCATCCAACCTGGCCTTGATCATGGTTGCCATAAATGTATATTTGAATTCAGAATTTTGGAACAGATTTCCAGGTGTGATTTCATAATTCTGTATAGTTTATCTTTCAAGTATTGTAGTAAGAGTGGTTTGTTAGCCAGCTAAAGGAATATACCCAGGCAAGTAGAAAGAAAATGACTAGTTGTTTAAAGATGTTATTAGCATTCTTTTCAAAACAGTCAGTCCCAGCAATTTAGAACTGAAAGTAAATTTTTCTTCTTGAAGCTGTACAAAAATTTGCATAAAAAAACCCAAATCACGACAAACAACCAAAGCAATTTAATTTATATCTATTAAGTCAAAAGGACTAAATCATAGCAAAATTTGTTATGGGAAAATTAATGGCTGTTACTTCTCTTCAGCTTGTTTTCACTTGACACTTAAAATAATTACAATGTTAAAACCTGGAGTACCACACTAACAAATATTTGAGTATTGACTCAGAATAAATTGCCAAATACTGGATTAGCAAAACTACATCCTGGAGCACTTAGAAGAGTTATTTCATACAGCTGCTGAAACCTCCAGACATTATGAAGGTTGGTAATTCTGATCATTGGTAGAGGCTCTCTAAGTACAGAATGAAATAGCAAAAAAGTTTAGAATGTGCTCCAGAGAATAACCATAAGAAATCTTCTATTTCAAATTTTTATTTAAGGATTGTTGGATTTGTACCTTGCTTAATTTACCTTACTGGGAAAAGAATCTTTATTTTGCAAGTTATTGTTTTTGTTTAATTTACAAGTTATTGTTGATTTTTTTTTACTCCAGATACAGAACTGACAATCACTGAAATCTTTGTTTTTTATAACTAAATATTTAAGAACACTGCCAGGTTCTTGGATTAGTCCTATAATTTCCCAGTCAGCTTTTCTTTTATGAGTCAGATCTCAAAACATCTCCAGTTTTTTACTTCCTTGGTAAAATACATGCCTGAGACCACATTCTTAATTAGTTAATATCTCTATATTGCATTTTTTCAAACTAATTTTTATTGTAATCAAAAAGTGTCCTTGTTACATTGTGATATGGGATTACTTTTTCATAGTATTACTCTGTGGACTTTTTACCTGTGCAACATATTGGCTTCTTCATTTTTTCAAGAAATAATTATTTCCATTATTAAATGTTTTCTCCTTTTAGCTGCAGTTTTATTCCCTGCAGATGTTCTAACAAACAGTATATATTTTTAATGTAGTTGTTGATTAAAACAGTGATGCAAATATTCTGTGAAAGATGAAAATGTGAACCGAGTGTTTTTGATGGTGTTTGTTTAGGTTTTTTAAATCTGTTAAAATTATTCTAGAAACTCAAACTAAATCTATGTCCCCTTTTATTTAACATGAAATGTAAAGGCCTATTTTCAACTCAGACCTGAACAGTAGGAAAAAATAAATTCTTATGCTTATTTTCTAAACTAATCTTCAAATAAAATCTTATTTCTTTCCTCATCCTCTCACTCCTGACTGCAGTCAGGGTTAGAACACTTTTAACTGAAAATAATTTTTAGAGAAGCTTTTCTTATCACTTTTCTTATTCTATTTTCTATTTATCTTTGCAGAAAAAAACAAAACAAAACAAAACAAACAAAAAAAACCAGCCCGACCCAACTCAAAACAACCCAGTTACTTATGTCATGGAGCAAAAAACTGGGAGAAGCTTACAGGTGCAGAAACTCCCTTGTGCTGCCTACAGTCAGTGGAATTCACCAGTTTCAGGTACCCAAGACTGAGCAAAAAAAAGATCCATGCAAACATGCAAATAAAAACATAGGTGAAGGAAACAGAAAGCAATAGAAACATTCTGCCCAGTAGCCTGCCAAGGATAGCAATGGGCACTGCAGACCAGTCTGCTTCTCTGGGCATCCATTATTTTCTACAAGAAATCCAGCATGATAACAAGTCACACTCTGCCAATGCTGGGCCATGAGGGTAAGAGTACTCAGGACACGAGGGCAATGTCACTGTACAGCAGCCTTAGGATTTGGAGATGAGAGATCAGGAGGTGCCAAATGAATGAATGGTAGGCTTCCAAATCTCAAGTGGATGGCCCTCAAGTGTGGTGCAACTGGTACAGGAGCCCTTCTTTTTCCACCATAAGGTTACACTTTGTTGCTCTTCATTGCAGATGCAGAGACCTGTTCAGTAGTAGAATGCTTTTAGTTTATTTTTTTTTTTTAATTTGGTATATCAATAATTAAATAGCAAAGATTTATTTTAATTGTTGAATTAGAAATTGCTCACTAATTGTTGGAAAAACGAATTATAAAATTACCTTTTCATCTGTTTTAGCTGTCTTCTTTATCTTTTCTTCTTTCTGACCCAGATTAAGATTTTTTTTTTTCCCTTTCATATTGCAGATGAATGGATTTACAAATGAAAGTGAAAGACAAAGTCAGAAAAATGCAGAAACTATTTTGCCTTCAGGAGAAAGGCAGCTCCTCTCTGTAGACACAGATACTTTTAAGAACTTTTAATGAGACTGCAGTCATGTGTATATATTTGCTCTCAATTTACTTTAGGAGTAGCTGTATTTTGATGCCAGTTTTTACTGCATGCTGTGAGGAAGGAAGATGAAAGGCTTGTACTACCTTTTATACAAGTAACAGTTACCTATTCTCTCTTCAAAATATTTTGTGCATTTTGGTCTAGTCATTGAAAGTATAAACTCAGCAGAACACTCTAAGGCATACCGCAAATGTAAACAAGGTAACATTTAATGTAACCTTTGTAGAGAGATGCTTTATGAGCTTTAGACCATTCTGTGAGCACATTCTCATGTTTTTCATTTTTTGTTGCTTCATTTTATTGAAATCATAAGGAGGGATCAATGGCTGACAGATGGATCAGTGCTCTTCTGAATTTTTTTTCCTTCACTTCTGATACTAATATTACAGAGAAGAATGCATTTCAAGCTTCAAACTTGTTGGAGAGTAGGCATGGGAGAGGGTTAAAAAGGTTTGAAGTCTCTCATTGGATTCTGACATCCTTAGCCAGCTTTGATGCCACCACACGCTGCTTTGCTGTCCCTACCTGTGCTAACATTGGTTTGTACCATTCCTAATGACACACTTTCACCTCCCACCACAAACAGAAACCAGGTACTCTGAACATTGCTGCTGTTGTGTTCCACTGTGTCTCCCTTCAGAGACTTGGAGCTTATATTCCTTCTATTATATAAGTCAATATCTCTGACTAGAAGATGTCTATTGGAGAGCAATGGAATAAATTTTACTTGATTCAAATAAAGTTTCTATCCAGGTTGACTTGATTTGTTTTCTGGAACTTCCTGAAAATAATTTGCATACTATTATTTTGGGCTTTGAGAATGGTTATATTACCTATTGAACCTGTGGCGGGACAGTTTTATTTCTACGTTTCTCATTCATGTGTAGGAAACTTCCAGTGCAGATTTATTCATCATTGCATCCCCAAACGTGGTTTGTTTTTGTTTTTGTTTTTTTTTTCTTACTGCGTAAAANCATGTTTTTTTATTCTTTCATCCCCAAACGGGGTTTTTTTTTTTTTTTTTTTTTTTTTTTGTATTTCTGTTTTCCTTCTACCATGAATAAATTCACACTAAAATACTAAATTTAAAAAACCCCCATGATATTCCAAGCTTCATTCCATTCATTAGTATGTGCTACAGGCTTCTGGTTTAGAATACAATTTTTTTCTCCTCAGAAGATAAAATGCTTCACCGAGAGGTAACTGTGTTCCTGAAAACTGACAGCTTAGGACAAAATGACACTTTGAAGGGTACACAGTAAATAAGGTTAAGCTTCTCTTGTGCAATATCTCCTTCTATGAGAATAAATTCTTGGAGCAAATTTATGCCTAAACTTAGTGGAAAATCAAGGGTCAAGCAGTTAAGTAATAGGTAGAAAATTACAACCTGAAAGTCAGTTAAAGGTGAGTGCAGGACTGAAAGGCACCTGAAAAAATAGGATGTGAATGTGGAGTGTGCTAGGATAACAAGTTAGGCCAGTAGACTGAGTAGCTAGCTGGAAACTATGTGAGGTCATAAGGCCAGAATGAAGCTCCTTGAGGACAGACCCACTGATTTTCACATCCTAATTTGTGTGCAGCAAGAAGCCCAGAGAGTTTTTGCAATCATCTTCCTGGAGCAAGAACCATTATTCGAAGAAGATGCTGAAGAGAAGTAAGGAAAGAAGGTTAAATACTTGGGTGTCAGCAGTAGAAGAGCTTAGGTTCTTGGGGTCAGTCTAGAGAGTTTACCACTTTAGGATGCGTGTATTGTAGCTTGAGACATGACATTTGTTTAAATGTTAGGAGGTGAGTAATGGCATGTTTTTTCTTTTTTTTTTTCCCTAATCTTCCCTGCCTGTGCTTACAGTGATGAAAACAAATTCAATCGAAAACACAGTATTACTGCTTGATTTGGTTTTATATAAAAAGTGCAAACACTTGACATAAACTTTACCTCTCAGGACTAAACAAAACAAAACAAAATAAAAAAAAAAAAAGGGAAATAATGCTTAAAATAAAAATGCATTGGCACAACATAGTTACCTACGGTTGTAAATCTGGTGCATCTGATTGTCTTTCTTGCTATTAGTCAACTCAGCCATAGTATTGACATCTAAATATTAAACATCTCCAAATAAATATGAGGAGACTTAAAAATTCCTTTTTTTATCACTAGAAATGGTAGTGGAAGAATATATTTATTAGGCCAAATTAAAGCAGTTTCATTTAGAAGAAATGTCAGCTATCATTTCGGATAATATTATTGTGTTTTTCAAAAGGTTTGTTTTGGCTGAACCAAAGTACTCAACAAGAGTATCTATTATAAATAGGCAATGAGTTGTTATTTTCTGCCAGAATTTCTCATTCAAAGAGCATTCTTCACACAAAATGTCTGTGGGATGCTTTATCAGATCTGATAAAACAATCACAAACTTACTTCAAAAGGACTGACACACCCAATAAGAACAAAGAAGAAAATACAAACCTGAATAAATTTAAAAGTCCATAAAAAGAAAAAAAAAAAAAAAGAGAATAACAAAAAAACCAAAATATTTTACTTCAGGTAAGCAGAAGCACCAGTATTCTAATAATTCCAATCTATTACTCTTTCTGTAATTGATTATAAAACGGTTACTAAACTGGCATATATTTTGAGCTTTTATTTTGCCAGACTTACTGGAAATTCAAAACATATCATGTTTGACAGAAAATTATGAAGAAAGAAATACAATTTAAGTTTTACAATATATAATATAATTTATATGATATAAATTTTCATATGGCCTTCTGTGGGCAAAACTATATTATGCAAACACAAGACAGCAGAAGAAACACACACCAGAAAATATGTAAATTAAAATCTTAGAAATATTATTTATAAGAAGGCCTTTATATTTCACAATGAAAGCAAATATTTATGTGAAATACAGGTGGGACAAACAAAAGGGAACTATCAAAACCAGTTGCAACATAGATGACTAGTAAGTTTGTCAACGGACAATTCCTACTTTATCATCACCATCATCACTGTCATCATTTATTGAAACAGTGATCAGGGTGCTCAAGTAATTGCAAATATGTAAAGGAAGTGTTTATATGCAAGTCTGCTATCTCAGTAGGATTATGTTTAACTTCATAAAGGTAAGATATTGAGTTCATTTCTACAGTGATGCAAACCCTGAAACTGCTAGCTTAGCTGAGTAGGGTATTATTTTTTGTAGCACAGAAAATTCATCCCAGTCTTTCAAATTGTCCAATTCTGTAAAGGAGAAGAAAATAGCAAAAGGAAGACATATTCTATGAGGTCACTTTTCTATGTCTGCTACCCCTTTACACTAAAAGTGCCCTTTTTCTCCATTTCTATGCATTTAGGAAAACTGAGCTAATTTTGATACCTATTTGTTGCTAAAAACAGATTTTCCCATTGTGAAGCTTATGTTGTGTCCTGTGTTTGACATGTACCCTTAAACATGTCTAAAAACCTGAAGTAATTTTTAATAGGTTTTCCTTTGAAGGGTTACGAGAAACTACAAGTCCCCCTACAGATCTTAACCTTCTACACCTTTTTTTCACATCAAGTCTATGTGGGCTTGTTTAACCATACACATTCAGCTCACAAGCACCTCAATTCCATATTGTGCCAGAGCATATATGCTAACTGCCTGCACTGTTCTAGACCCAGTCACTCCAGACTGGCCTAGGGCAGCACTGAGAACTTCTCTAATTCCTAGCATGTTTATTTGCGCTTGTGTGTGATTCTGTACATTATTATGTGCTTCCTCAATTAAAAATAACACTGAATGCCAACAGGTTTAGTCTTGAACTCCAGGTACAGTCAGCATAGTTATCTCACCACTCTTTCCTCACTGCAGACCTAGATGAAGTGCTCATTCAGCCTTGTATAGCAAAAACATTCTGCAAATGCAAATAAACCTGATACCCACTTTAGGCACACTACCGTAACAAAAGAGATGGAAACATGCTTAACTTTCAAGTGCCCTATACTGTAATAGTATTAAAATTCTATGGACCAAAGTTAGATTTATTAAAAAACTAAACTGCTAGCCTAATGTCTTTTTTTTTATTACTTGCAGGAAGCTAAATATCTGGGCTGCAATCCATGGCTTCAAAACTGTAGCAATAGCTAATG
The DNA here is from genome assembly GCA_013397015.1 of Myiagra hebetior. Lineage (NCBI taxonomy): Eukaryota > Metazoa > Chordata > Aves > Passeriformes > Monarchidae > Myiagra > Myiagra hebetior. The sequence continues at coordinate 12,447 of VWZQ01002425.1, read as the reverse complement.
ATTTTCTACTGAATAACAGAGTTTGGACTGTCTGGAGTATTTATTAAGCTCCTCCGTCAAAATTCCCCCCGGACTTTTCTATTTTGTTTATCTTGTTTGGGTTTCTTTGCTTTGTTTTGGTTTTTTACCCTAGCACAAAAATAGTGATTTCTAACACTACAGCTTAGTGAGTACTCAGGTGAATCCCCACCATCTTTGTGTTACTAATCTGTCGACACAAATATATTGACATTCTATGTAGACTTCTATGAGAGCATGTCTTAAAATAATTTTTAACTCCTATAAAAGTAAGTATGTATGTAGAATCCCTGGGAGGAATCTGAAGGTGACTTATAGGTCTCTACTGGGTCAGTGTTCCTCAGTCACTTGCTCACAAAACAAGAGAAAACCAGAGTCGTGCACATCTCTTCCTTCAACAGATCCTGACAAGAAATTAGTGTCACAGCATATTCAATTGAGGTTCATAAATTGATGTGGGCTTTATATCACTTTAGCTGATTATGAACTCTTGTATGCAAACAACAACAGAAGTTAAAAAAAAAAAAAACAAAAAAACAAAAAAAAACCCCAGTTGTTTGCTTTTGTGCTAGTTTGAAAACAAACCAGTGGGAGATGGCAAGTCAGAATTATAACTTAATAGGAAAATTAAAATAAATGCAATAGTACAAGGACACTGACAGAGCCAGGATACAACCTGACACCCTGCCAGGAAGGGTGGTGGTAGCAGTCCAGATTAAATGGCTCTGTTGAAGCAGTGGTCCTGTAGAAAAAGGCCTGGTCTTCACCTGAAAGTCCAGTGGTAGCTCTTATCTTCTACAAATCCAGCAGACAAAACCCCTTGCAGTGTTCCAAACCCCAGATTATATCCAGGTGGGAATGCTTGGCTCCTCCCCCTGGGTGGAGCATCTCACAATGGGCTGATGTAATTCTGAGTCATGGGGTGGGTCCTTGATAGCCCATTAACACTGATAGCTCCCAGAGGGAGTTACCAGGGATGAGTCATGGTAGGAGATAACAAACACTGCCCCACCTGCTTTAACAGCTTGTGAAGATGATGGAATACATGCTTTTGGTTTCATCTTACATTGTAACCTAGGACAGCTTTTTTCTTATACTTCACATTGATCCAGAAAGCATTTTCCACTAATGCCACAGGAAGGAATAAATTCTGGTAAGAAAAGGGTAAGTTCTAGTGAAAGTGAACTCAGACACTTAATAAATTGCCACTAACACATTTCTCCTGAAACTACTAAGAACAAAGAAATTCTATACCTTCTGATGAATGCTTTAAATATTGAGGAGGCAAGCATGTGTCCTCTCTACATCACTTTCTCTATCCAGAATGTGGACTACCTTGCCCAGGCTGTTTTTCAAGGCTAGATATATTTTGTACTGAACCAACCCATAAAAATTAATTCTCATTTTCTCATGTTCAATCACTTGCAGAAATGAGGGTCTATTTTTGTGCAATCTATTTTTGTTGTTTTAGAATACAATCCCTATTGTAAGGCAAAATCTGAATGGTTGCATTCAAAGTTTGAGAGATCGACATTTTTTGATTCAATAACATGCTAAGTCTTTTTATTCACTGAACTCAAAGGGGACAGGATTCAATGGGACAAATTTTTCAAAGTATAAGTAGGCGAAATGAGTAAAATTTTTGGTTCAAAGTCCTTTTATAGCCCAAATATTATCACTCTATTTTCTGTTAGCTAACCTTTTGACTCTTAGCTTTTTTTGTCTCACCACTCAAAAGTCAAACCATCTAATAAAAATTAAATAAAATAAATCAAGGAAAAAAAAAAAGAAACAATTACATTATGTCCCTTTGAACTGATGCAATCACAAAAAAAGAATGTGTTTTGATATGGTTCTATATTTATTCCAATTAGATGTTACAAACCACACAGGAAGAAAACAGAAGCTAGGTAAAGCCATTCTTAGGAGCATTCTTAAGATTATCCTTAATAAATATAGGTGTAGATGTGTATACATTAAATTTAAAGTTCTATTTTAGTGGATGTTAAAGATTTATACATCTTGTCAACGCAGATGCATAAAAATAGTTTCCCTTCCTGAAATACTGTGAAAATAAGACATTGTATATGACAAAACTATCTGTTATCCCATATTGCCGGAGTAGTAAGAGTGCCAGCAGAAGTTATCTGAATATCACAATTTCCATTGCAACCCAAAGCAAGAGTTGTTAATCTGATCAAAACTTTCATTTATTCCATCAGACATATGGTACAGGTCTTCATTTCCTTACACTTATCACGCCATGGTTTACTTCACTCATTTGTGTGCAGGGCTGTAACAATGTGCTGGGTTATAAATGAGCATTCTGCAGTTGTATAGTCCATATTCTATTTGCATATAAATTCGATGGTACCATTTTAAATTATGTATTTTGCAAAGGGATTTTTTGGGGTTTTTTTGTTTTTTTTTCTTTTCTTTATTATGTTCTGTGGATATGGTAATGACTAGAAAATTAGGTTAAATTATCTGGTTTCTTTTAATGCTTCAGTCATATTGTTCATTGAAGCAGAACTGTGATGTAATGGTTCTGTATTTATAGCTGGGAGCATTCAAACCCTTTTCCAAGGTTATATCTTCAGTTAGATATTTCAGTTCTATTAAAAAAAAATCTATCAGGTAAAATAAAATTATTTTGTTATAATGTAGAAGACTTCATCATACCTCTATTTCACAGTATCACCCTTCCTTATCTCTTGTTATTACTATTCTTTGGTATTATGATTATGCTAAAAGAAGTATAAGCTATGGGCATTTTCTAGGAAGGATAAGAGTTAGAATGGTGAAAACTCCCAGTATTAAACCAAAATAAACCCAGTCTTAGTTGTGAGGCATAAACAGAGACTGCTGGAGCAGAACTGAAGACCTGTTTGATGAAACAGATTGAAGCCAGCTTTCTCAGGTATCTTCTGTAAAAACAGAAACAATTTATAGGTAAGCAAGTATAAGAATGTATCTGAAAAATTCACCTGAAAAGGAAAAATTTTTAAAAAGGAACAAGGATTGAAAAAAAAAAAAAAGAAATACTGTTATTTTTCTTGTAGGAACTTTTTGTAAGGAAGAGGCAAAAAGAGGTAAAGACTGGGCAACAGATAAAATGAGAGATTCTTCATATGGGTTCCAGATATTTGTAAGGATACTGTATCTAATACTGATTAGAACTGATTACTACTGATACAGTAGTATCTGATACTACTGAATCTAATCTAATTTTTGATTAGATACTGAAGGTGAACATAAAGATCATGCCTAGTTACCAGTAATCTGAACTCTTCCGTGATGATGCTATCTAAATCCCTTACTTATATATGCTTTTGTGTGTGTTGGTATGCACACGTACATAAATATTTATACATATTTTCTATTGCAACAATGCTGAAAAAATGTGAAGTTCAAAAACTTGGAAGATTTGTTTTAGGAGAGATGTTCCCTTCCCCTACGAAAGAATTTGGATTTTACTTTTTCATTCCATTTCAGTTAAACAGATTGCATCATAAAATGGTTAAGGCCACATTCTCACTATTTAATTTCCCAAACCTTGTAGTTCTCTCTGCATGTCGGTTAAATAACCTAGATGGTGAGAAAAAGTATTGAAAAAAACACCAAAGCATTTTGCAGGGTGTGTTTTAATTCTGTATTAGTTCATTACAGCAGCTCTGTCTTTTAAGAGCCAAATAATGTTGGAGACCAATATGCAATGTTACCATTCTTAACACTTTAAACCTATTTTAGTCTATTTTTCCTCATTTTTTATGGCTGCCTTTCTCATCTGGTTATAACAGTTGTCCTCTGTGTAGGAGAGACTGTTTTCTTTTGGATCTATTTATTGGTTTTCACCAGTAAAAGGACTTTAAAGTAGTACAAAATTGCTTGTTTACACTTATCCAGTTGTAGCTACCTATTTTTCTTTTATGAGACTATTTGTGAAAGAGCCTCCTGTCAGTAAAAAGAGAGAGGAAATGTCAAACCAAAGAAGAAGCACACACCAGAAGATACCCTGAAGTGGGGAAATACAGTATAAGGAATGAAGTCTTAAGCATCTTTTGGTAGCACTCAGATTACGGCTATTATTACAGGAGGTAGAAACACACTTTAGAAGACAACAAAACAGCACCTTGCAGTTTTAAGATAAAAACTTCCCCTATGAAGACCTTTCAAGCCTATATTGACAGTAGTTTGAGAAAATTCCCCATATCAGCTGGGGATGAAGAGAAATAGCATGATGAATTGTGGGATGATGAGAAATAGCATGTTGTCTTCTTGGAAGACATTCTTGACTGTTACATTTCAAATAAAAAGAGGCCTTTGGAAAGATGCAGAGAATCTACCTCTGGAGATGTTATTCTTGTTGCTAGATATAGCTGAATGTCACAACAAGCCTAAAACAATAGATGTATTGCAGGCAGGGAAAAAAATGAGGGGAAGAGAGAACAAATGAGGAAAAAGCAATACAGAATCGACTTTGTTCATAAGCAGAGCGAATTAATGAAATTTGAACTGGAAATGATTTCACAATATAAAGTGGGAGACTGAAATTCTTCAGTACTTTTTTTTGAAAGAGTATATGTTATTTGAGAAATAATTCAAGAAAGACCGATCCAATTTACATCCAATATTATAATGATTGTTGTCTTTAGTTTTTTAATGACAGTGATTCTTTTTGGAAAGCATTTTAAAATTTAGAGTCTAAAAAAACAAAATTTGAGGGTAAAAGACCTAGTTTGTGAGGTTGAAGGAAATAGAATTATAAAATTTATCTCAAGATTTACATTCAAAATCAAATTCTCAAAATAAATGTATCAGGACATTTTTTAATTTAATTTTTAAAAGTGCTTCAGTCTGACTAATAGCTTTGGGATTTATGTATTTGATCAATATTTACAGGTAGCAGAAGTATAAATTAACAGAATTGCAGACGAGGCAGTATATCAACAAATTTAAAAACATAACCCTCTGAATACTATTTACAATCATGTAAGTCATATCATAAACCACTAATCTATCCCCAGATTCTTCAGAAATGATGAATATTTGAATTTATAGAATATTATCTTTGTGTTTATTTTTTCAAATGTTTAAGTGCAGCTGTAACAATCAAAAAGGAGTTTCAAACACTTCTTTCAACTAAATATGATTAATTCATAGCAGGCAACCATTTTTCCTGTTTTTTTTTTTTTTTTTTGCTGCTGATATAGAGGAAAGAACTCTTCTTGCTTTCATGTTTACTTTCAATTCTACTTGAGCTTTGCTTTTCCTATTTCTATCTCTAATACTCAGGCAATGTTTCAGTATTCCTTTTGGATGTCCTGTCTTCATTTACACTTCCTGTATACTTCAGCCAACTTGGAGTTATGTTGCACCAGTTTGAGCTTCTGAATAGTGATTTGGACCATGCTTGTGCCTGAAGAAATTTGTTCAACATTGCTCCTTAACTTCTTTACTCTTCTGGTCAGCTTCCCATAGAAAATGTAACCAGATTCATTCATTCATTCATTCATTCATTCATTCATTCATTTACTAAGTGAAACCTGTTTTCTTCAAGCCCAAGTTTGCAAGTCCAGGCTTCCATTTTTTATTTAACTGACTTCTCTGAGTAGCTAAAACAACACCATTTTTTGATTGCTGCACTCGAGTCTGTCATGAACCTTAATATCCCCTACATTTTTTTCTTATTAATTTAATCAACCTGTTAATCAGCAGTATCAAACATTTGTCTTTAAAATCCTCCAGAAATCCTCAGGATTGCTTATATTTCTTTCCAGGAAATGCTGTGGTGAAAAAGTCTTTCATGAGAATCAGGGCTTGTGACCATCTTTGCTCTATCACTCCCTACACCTTTCCTCCCCACTGCTTGGTTACCTCCACAGGCTGCACTCAGTCCCTTAAGTGACACAACTATTGGCACAGTGTTTGTTTGTTTTGGGTAGGGTATGGTTAGTACACAGCATTTTGTCTTGTCTGCTTCTTTTATTCTCATCCTTTGTTCCAGCTCAAGTTTTTTGCAGGCTGCAGTCAGTGCATCCAGGAATATCCATCTGCTCAGACATGGAGCTGTGCACAAGCCCCAGTGGAGGTATCTGCTCCCCTGTGGAGCACCATCTTCTGTTCAAGAAAGACCTTGCTGGTTTTTTTTTTTGCTTTTTTTTTTAGTCTCTTCTTCTACTGTCTATCTGACTTTTTTTTCCTCTTTCTTAAACATGTTACCTAAGACATCACCGCCTAGGCTGCTGGACTGAGCCTTAATCTCCCTTGTGTTGGCTGAAGCCAGCTGAAACCATCAATGTCTGGCACAGGGCAGCCCTGGCCACTGCTCACAGAGGCCCCTGCAGCTCCCACTGCCAGTGCCTGGGCATCAGCAAAGATTGACTATCGGAGTAAATGTCAAAATAATGGCTACCAGTGTCTCTCAGAGCTCAGGTAAAAGTTTTGGGCTCAACACAGATAAGTGAACTGAAATGGAAAAAAGAAAAGGTACTGCTGATCCTTCAGTCTCGTTTGTAAGGATGGCTTTTGAGAAATGTTGGCACTTGTCAGACAGAAAAACTTCAAAATTAAAAATTAAAAAGGATTAAAAAGAAACCAACCAAAAAGTTAAAGCTAAATAAAATTAGATACTTGTGGTTTTTCTAACCACATTAGTTTCATAGATTTCTAAACCAAAATAATTGTGTAAATACACATAAAACAAAGTTATTATTAATGAGCAAGTAACACAGTCTAGGGGAAATTTTGTTAAATTCTAAACTGGACTGTATATTTGGCACTTTGAAATTTATCTTATGAACATTTATGCCCACTTCTCAGCATTGTGGTTATTTTTATGTTTGCTTGAGAAGAAAGAAACTTTGAGGAAAAACAGATACAAACAGATTGCCTGATCAGCTGTGGAAACATACAGTGAAAGAAAACCATGTGCTGGTCCAAAGGTGAAGAATGTGAAGAAACCACTGTTCTCCAAACTCCAAATACATTCCTTTGAGTGCATCTCTCAGGTTTTTGGGACATAGGTATTTAATATTTTATGTGGTACATAGTGAAGACAGAATTCCTAAGCTAATGAGTTATGATGGTAAGAGGAAAGCAAAACAGAAAAAAAGAAAAATCTACAAGGAACCTTTTGGTTCTTTTTGCCATATTTTGGCTTTGTTTGATACAAAAAGATATTGACATCCTCTTGAAAACATAGCATCCATAAATTTCACAAGTAAATGGAGAAAGAGAAAAGTTATAGAATTTAAAGACTTATATTATTCTTTAAAATATTTTTTTGTGGAGAAAAAAAGAGAAACGAGAAACCAAAACAACCCTGTAAGATATAAATTTGTTTCACTTGAAAGGACTTGCCTTGAGTTTGAACTCTAGGGTAGAAGAGAGCCTCAGGGTGAAAATGAAACAAGCATGCCATATGATGTGTACAAATTAATGAAAAAAATATATTAGAGGAATTCGGGATTTACAAACCCAGTAGGTTTTTTTCTGTTTTTTTAATCCAAAATCACAACTCCTCAAGTTGAGCTTTAGTATGTATTCTCCATATTTCTCTCTCTCTCTTTTTTGTCTTTTTAACTAGGTATGTTCTGTGTGATTTTGGTAAAGCAAAAAACTTGGTAATTACATATATGAAGGAAATAAAGCAAATACTAGAAAAACAAAAAGTAAGTTATATTCATGCCTGAGGATATAAATTCTGTTGACGGAATAAGAAAAAGCAAGAGCTGCGATTTGAAATTAATCTCCCAAATCACACTTTCCTCATTACTTTTAGATCATCAAAAATTCCAAGAAAAGCACAGTTACAGGATCTGACTCCGTGTGTTTAAGTAACAAATTTTCCTTTGTTCTTCCAAGTCTTTCATGAGTGTCTTCAGAATATATTTTGCTAAAGGCTCTTCAGACAGAAAACAGATAGTTTAATGCTAACAGGGTAATGTGTGCTGTGTAAAGAAAATTTGGAGGTGCTTATATTATCAGCTTCAGAACTTTATCCATTTTGCTTTATACTGGTTGTAATCAACATTTTTTTTTCTTTTGTTTACAGCCTAAACCCTAATGTCTCTCTGTTTTAAACCATTTTTTCCAGGAAAACACTTAAAGCATTGTATTGTCTTTATTACACCTGCATGGCATGTGACAAAAAGTGCTCTAGATGGTAGAATCTGCCCTTACAGCACTTTCAAATGTCTTTAACACTTCCTCTGTGCATATCTACCACATTTACTCTATTATTCCACTACATGGATGTACACTAGCCCAGTAGCTAAATACAAAATTTGGAGCCCTGCACCTCTTTTCTCTGTCATCTCACAAGTCCAGTTCTGATGCCTTTGTCCTGACTATAGGCTTTCAGGTTGTTCACCTCCCCGTCCTTGCTTCCAGGACTGCTCCGGCCCAACCATTTCATGAACAGCATCGTGCATAAAACATGCTCCTTGTCAGATGATACCAGATACTCACAAGCACAGTGGTTTCAAAATGAGAGGATTGTATGGCCCCAATCTGCCTTTTCAGCAATGGGATCAGATCTGTCCAGACTAAGCATCATTATAAACAAGTACTCTCCCTGTGCAGCAAAGTTTATGAAAAAAAGCACAAGGTTGATATCTACATAGGTAGGATTAAATCAAGAATAATTAGATGCTTCAGAGGAAAAGATAAAAGGGAAGTAGAGAGCAACATACAGGGAGGAACAAAAGAAAAGTCTCTAAGGAAGATGTGTAAGCAAATTTAATTATCTGATATTTCCTGTGGGCTAAGACCTAGTACCAGTGCTGTTCCATGAACTTAGTTTTACATCTGTGGATTTCCAGACTCGTAGGAAAATGTCAGACCAGCACTGCAGGGACAGTTATGCTTCTGTAATACGAGTTATGTTAAATAATGTCTTAGAAAAAGGGCATTATTCATTATGATCCTAGCAGAAAGCCATTTAGATAAGTTTTCATTTATAATGCTGTTTGTTAGACCTAACACTCTGTAGTAATACAGCTAGTCTTGTGTCTCTTTAGATGATGAAGGCCCTGAGCACTACAGCATCAAACAGGACTCCTTTTGCAGTACATCATGCTGACCCCATCCATAGCAGAGCTACTCCCCTTTCAGTCATTCAGGTTACTATAGGATTTTCTCACAAGGAAAAAACTATTTTTTCCTCTCTACAGCTGAATGAGAAATTATGTTGTCATGAGAACCTCTTTCTGCACACTTAGATAAAGCTTCCTTTTGGATAGTGGAAGTCTACTCTAAACACAAGGGTTACAATGTATTAAATATTACATTTTTTAAAGAAATAAATCTATTTTTTAGATTAATTTTTACATATTCTTTGTGTTTATCCCTTTAAAGATATAATTGTAATTCTAAAAAAAATACTACAGGATATTAAGAAGCAGCAATATATAATAGATCCTACGTAATTAAGAGTAACATTATTTTAATACGCATTATTGCCTAGAAAATTCAGTACCATTACAGTAAAAGAAAAGCTAAAAAAACCCCATGAAAAATGTTTCAGTGTCCTCCAAGAAAAGTGTTCACATTTCATGTCAGTAATTTTGTCTTTTATGCCCACTTAATGGATGTTCTAAGCTCAGAATTGAAGAGCACACATAATTGGTTTTAGAACAAGCACTTGAATTTGAAAAGAAAGTCTAAAACAGTCTTTAGGTCAGAAGGCACAATGTCTTTTATATTACAAATAGACCCTATAACCTTCCTAAGTTTGTAAATGCAGCTTCAAACAACACAACTGAGGTTGCCAAATTTCTGTGGACTCAAAAGCAACATAAATAACTATTAAAAAGACAACCTATTGTATGATGAATTACTATTTCTTACATATTGAATAATATTCTTACATAATGAATAATATATATTGATTATATCATAGTGATTCTGTCATCAGTCTCTTTCCCTCTTTATAATTCTCCAGTTAAGGTTCTGACTTGTTAAGAGCCAGATCCTCAACTTTATAACGATGGAATTTGCAATTTTCTGTAATTTAAGACTCATCTGGTATATCTGTCCACCGTCTTGAACTCCAGACTGTACCTTTAAATACTTGTGATACCTACTATCACTTAGATATGTGTAAACAATAACACAGCTGCAAAGAAGCAATGAGTCAAGTTCAGTATCCTTCTGTTATCAATGTCAAGTTTTTCTGCCAAACTGTACTTATAGACCTACATTTTTCATGATCATTAATCTTTGGTCTTAAGGTTGTATATTTGATTTCAGTGGACCTTATTTAAGCACTTGGATAGTCTATCTGTGAGTTTTGAAATTACTCAAATACAGACAGGATTATGTTGTTCGAAATCCATTATTCTTGCCTAGTTTACCTTCTTTCTAAGGAAATCTATTCTCAATTTTATTTCATTTTCCAAACAGTCTGGTCAAACTTGTGTCTTATTTTGATCCCTAAATTTCTTTCTTCTCACAAACTGGATTGTATGAACTATTAAAAGGTGCTCAACAATTCTGCTTGAAGAAATACAGAAGACAACTCAATTCAGTTTCCTGCTTTTATTTGTCTTCTGAAAAAAAAAAACAAGACTTCATTCCTTTGGTGGACATCTACTTCACACTGTGCAGATCCCATCCTGGATCATCCTCCTTGCCCTTTGCAAAACTATCTGTTGTTTTTTTTTCCTGTTATTTTTTTTTTTAATTTTTTTTCTTACAGGCAAGAGAGCCTTCTCCTTCTTAATACCCACAGGAGCAGATCTAGCAACATGTATCTAGGAAAGGTAGCCAAAGTTTCTCTTTTTTGTTATATACCTGGTGCTTATGGCTCTCTCAGGCCCTAGTGCCGGGCCAAAATGGTTGTCAGGCCTTGATCAAGATCACTAATTCCTCAAACACGTCTTCCACAAGATACCAAAGACAGCAAAGATACTCCAAGATGGCATGGGAGTCTCTTTCTTTTCCTCTAGCAGTGACAAGAGCAGTGCTTTCTCCCATATCATGGAATGTGGATTTACAGAGCTCTTGCCAAATTCTGACACTTTATTGCTTCCCTACCCTTTGTTACCATCATTTTCTCTTCTATATTTGAAAGAACATATCTGCTGTCAGCATCTTTCTTTCCCCTGTTTTTGTGATCTACTTTTCTTTCCTGTGATTTTCTAGATTAGAATTTATCAGATTTTCTGTACTGCTGAAAAAACTTTTGTGATGGAGAGAGCTCAGATATCATAAGTCTGACTTCGTCTATCTTTCATTATTAGCTTTCCTGCCTCATTCTGCATGGACTTCTGCATCGAAATAGATGTTCCTATGATCCTGTGTGCATAGTCCAGGGAATATCTTATTTCATGAACTGCTATCAAAATGTGGAGTGAATGAAACTGAGTTATGTTTTAACTGACTGTTCCCACAAAACCCTTGAAATCTCGAAACAACTGTCACGCTTCATGACCTGCAATATATACCATCAGCATTATGATAAAAAAATTACACTTGGGTGTGTTATAATATAGTCTTCACATGTTTTCATTTGTTTTTCCATTACTTAATGAAATAAATATTGAAAAATAGTATTTTTGTCTTAGTAACCATAGAGTAATACGTAATCTTAAATGAAATACAAGGTCAAGAAGTCCATATGCTAGCATGGGGATAGCAATGTGGATATAAGAAAGCCCATGACCTCATGCTCTTGAGGCTGGTGATGTCCTCATTGTAGGAAATGTATTTGGAATTTGAATGTAGATACACATCTCCTTTGCACAGAGGATGAACGACAGCATCACTAGTCATTTTTCTCTGGTCTTTGGTATCTCAGCACAATAAAAATTGTTGTCCAAATTGCTCACCTGTGCCACAACAGAAGCGACTTTTTTTCTATGTTTTTTCCATCTCATCAATTTATTTTCACGTTTATTTGCATGGGAAAAAAATTGAAACAGATTGATTTGGTTCCATCATGTTTGCTGTAGCTTTAAGCCTGATAGGATTATTCAGTTGTTTTTCATTTTGGAAAGTTTTTCCTGTTACACAGTGGCTGTTAAGACCAGTTCACATACACAGGATTTACAGAGCCTGAAGCTGATGGCATACATACACTCTAATGGTGAAAGTTACTTTTGTGGAAAAATAAGAGAAGAGAGGTAGAGGAAAGAGAAAAAGAGAACACTCCCCCTTGGCCAAGCCAATACCACTCCCCAGGCAACTATTGCAAACTCGATATCCTCTCCAGTGGAGCAGCTGTTCCTGTGTAACATATTTCACATATTGAATACCATGTAGACTTCATCAGAACATGTCATGCTTGCTATAGTTATTCCTGATTAGTATCTTGTTATCGGATCCTTTAATATTGACAAATGTCTACAACCAAAAGGCAGAAAAAGAACAGAGAAAAGAGTTAATCATCATGTTGGTGGTAGTTAATACTTTTTAAAATAAGTA
>VWZQ01002424.1:1219531-1280460 GCA_013397015.1 Myiagra hebetior | reverse complement strand
CTCTTTGTTGGGCCTCAGCAATGAAATATATGTCTTTGAGGTTTCAGTAATAATTTGCTTTGGTCATTGTTCACCTTCTGCTATAGTCTTGTGTCATTCCTAAAAATACGTTGACTTTTCTGTTCTGTGAATATGCAGGGTAAATTTTTTCTTGAAGAATCTACTTCCATATTACAGCCACAAATATCTACTGTGGTATTAAAAGAAATTTACTTATTTGCCATTTTCCTTTTTGAATGGAGTCACGTGGAAAAGACATGGAAAAGACATTCTTATATGTACTAACGGGAACAAATTTATAAGAAAAAATCTTCTGTTTTAAGGAAGAATAAAAATGAGAGCTCTTCAGTGCTGCTTTGGAGACATCTTTGAACCTCAAGGTTTCTATATAATTTTAATTACTGAAGTGATGAAATTAACAATGTAATCTTTATGTTCCCATTATACTCAGTAGAAAGAAAGAGTGAGAGAATGTGACAGATGGTATTACAAAACCAAGTTAGGATTTTCCTCTGCAGTACCTCTTTACTTTGATATATGCACCATGTGTGACCAGATTCTGAATGTAGGATTTATTTAATCACCTAAAGGTAGGTGTTCTGAATATTACTGTAAATGTCTATCTTCAGCTCTTTCTAGCCTAGATATTGCACCGTGCCTAGGTATGGAACAGTGCCTCATAGTGTATTTCCTTAAAATTAATGTTTTAAAATATTTAGAGTTAAAACACAAAGGATATGGTATTATGTTTCTAGCCAGCACCAGAATTTCTTCTTTTGTCCAAACCTGTTAGTCTGTTTCCTGTTGCAATTCCTTAAGTATGTAAAACCACTCATTTGTAATACCCTCTGGTATAGGACCATATCCTCACAGTGATTGGCAACACATCAGTATTTATTAGCTATACTTGTAATGAAATGTATTAGTTATTGTTCCTTTCAAATTATAAAGAAATGGAAAACTATAGTTATTATATTTTATTGTTTATTCATATGCATAGTATTACATTAGGGATAATTCTATGTGATAACACAGGTTATTGTGTGATGGGTCCTTATTCAGCTTGCTTCTATGACTGACCTAGAAAATCATTTGCAAAATTTCTGACAAATTAAAGAGGGAGTTAAATGTTGCAGCATCTTTGACTTTCGGTGTTCACTTTTCAGGAATATTAGCTGCTCCTGTGAAAGTCTGATGAATTTCAAGTTCATCCAAGCTAGCTTGGTGACAAAATACAATAATTTTCAGATGGAAATGGAACTGCTTTTTCTTTGTGACTTGTTCTTTTTTTGCAAAAGCTCAACATTATTGTTTACCAGGAGAAGTGACAGATTGTGGCGATAAAACTACAGTGACAGAGCTTTTATTGTGAGTGCCCTTCATCATGTTTTTATGGAACTCAAACCTATCTTTGGCAGTCTCTGCCCTCCCTTCACTGCTAGCATTTTTATTCTCCTTACACTTATGTTAACGCTAAGCAGTAGAAGCAGCCCGTGATAGAACAAAGGTTAATTAACACACCAGATGGGGAGAAGGACCTGTTGAAATGTTCTACAGATCCTTGGCCAAAGTCCAGGCGCAGAGGTTATTATAAGGTCCAGGCAGAGTCCCAGCTGACACTGGACTCATGACACTTACAGCGTGAGTGGATATACACACAGTCAGTAACTGTGACACATTGCACCAGGACATGTTATTGTGCAGGAGCTGGAGCAGGCAGATGGACTAGAGCATTTCTTGCTGCCTATTCTAAGGATTTCTCATAATTTGCAAGATTTAATGAAAATACCCTCATTTCATTTTCTATTAGTGTGCATAGATAAAATTAATATTTAGATCATCCCTTCCAAAACTGTTAAAACAGGGATTGGCTGAGATTTCTAAGATAAACTAGTCATCCAGGCTTCCTCTGAAGTCGACAGAGAGATACCTTCCAAGAAAAATTAATCCCTCTTGTGGCAGACACCTATCAGTTATATACAAGGACATCCTAGCTGATCTTCCAGGCCCTCTCACAGAGCTGTAGAAGAACCACAGACATAAACAGTTATCTGGACGAAAGGTTCGTTAACCTCCAGTAAATTTAGATACTACATTATTTTTTAAAAACTGGTATTGAAAGTATTTTTACGGGCTTCTAACATGAAACAGAATATTAAGAACTAAATGGCTTTGTTTGGCCAGTTTACTGCTTCCAGTATTAAAAAGATTAGAAGGAATTAAATGGTTTTGTTTAGCTCCTGAAGACACTTGTATAGCAGAGAGCAATACTGGAATCCTTAAACAAAATTATCTGAGAAAAGAAAATGCTTAGGCTCTTGTTATAGTACGAAAAGTAATTTAAAATTAATTATTCAATCTGATATTAAATGTGATTTTCTTAAAACTTCTTTATTCTGCCTTGTCTCTGACTATTCCAGGGACTTTTCCCTTATGTTTTCTCTGCTAATTAGAAAATAAGACCCTTGGAAAGCAAAGGAACTTTGCCCTGCAGGAAGTAAAGGAGCTTATAAAATAATAGAAAAGGCAATACTTTTAAAGAAAATCTCAAAATTCAGAAAATCTGTCATTTGAAATGCTTGTTTTAAATAACTTCAAGTAAAATAAAATTATGTATAACTAATGCAAGTAATGAAATTCAGATAAAATTAAATTTGGTTAACTGCTGGTTATTTTCTCCCCTGTGTCACAAAAGCATGAGCAGTTTTCTAATAAACTTCCAACCTGACTATTTTAAATTTATTTATACATATATATTTGTTAAAGTTTAGAAACAAGTTAAATATCCTTTTGGCTACTTTCTATAGCACCTGCTCTTGAATAGAGGAGGTATGGAAGGAATATCATTTTATTAGGTAAAATTTTTGTGTCCCTGTCCCTTTGAATTGCTCTTATTCTTTTACTCTTCTCGCTAGTATACTTTTATCTAAATGTTTTTGCAATTTTGCTATGCTAAAAATAACAAGAATAACTTATTTTAAAGAGTTGTTAATAATTTCATATTGCTCCCAACACAAGGGAAAACACAGTTTATCTTAAAACAGACTGTTTTTTATTTCCCGTAAAAAAACATGCTCAGTTTAAAGTTATACATGGTCATTGATTAAGACTTGCCAATACTTCTAAAAAGGCATTTGGATTTATACAATAACTATTAATTACTTGAGATACTGAAAGCAGTATTTACAAGGAAAAAAAAGAAAGTCATTTCACACCTAGCAGGAAAGACTGTATTTAAAATTTATTTTTCTTTGCTAAATGTTACTTAAACATCTGAACCCAACAGATTTGAAATACTTTTTGCAGCTTAATGTTACAATCCCTTTGTTCATGTTATTCATACTGCACTTTTGACGGTATGGAAGTTAGGAGACTGAAGAAAGTTTAATGTTTCAATTGTAGTGGTTTTTCATTGTTTATTAAGGCAGTTCTGAGGTGGAATCTGAATAAAAACATTTCCCATTCAAATTAGTCCAGATTTTTTTGTTTATATCTTATTTCATAGCAAAGTCATATTTTATTTTGTTTTATTATCTCGTCGTCTTTCATCTCATTTATTTCACTCATCGGGCAGTTTCTGGATATGATAAAAACATATTTCAAGTGTTAAATGACACTTATGTTTTTATCATCTCCCACTGCAGTCATGAAATGCCTTTCCTGTGTAATCTAAAAAGAAATCTACTGAAAGCCACAAGAATTGTGATCATTGATCCTCTCCCAAGTTTGCCATTACTTTTCAGGTAGTTCCTGAGCTAAAAATAGTAGGAAATTTTATTTCTAGTATTAGCAAGAATTGTTGTTCTTGCCTATCTCTAGCTTTTTCCTGGTCATGTGCTAATGGTTCTTAATACTAACCTAAATGCATATTTAATCCTACTTGACCAATCTTTACTTCCCTAAACATTTATATGGTAAGTCTATTGCCTTTCCCTGTCAACAGTAAATGATACATTTATGTGAAAAAAGATAATCAGGATGGCTCTATGCAACATAGAATAGGTCACTAATGAATTAATCGGATTTTAAATTCTTGAAGCAAATACTCGTGGCCAGTAGAGGCTCAGGAAAAGCTTCTCTAAGTATGGTATTCTGCACCACATTGGGTGGAGACACATTTTTTAAAGTATCCCCCAACTCGCTGTCCTGAATGCTCAAGTCCTCCAGGGACAAAGTTTGACAATACTTCCTTTTCTCTGCATTGGTTTGACTTGGATCCTGTTTTCCTGAACCACTCAGCTCAGGAATGAAGTGGAGGAGGTTGATTGGTATAAATGAGGCAGTCTGGGCTCATTTCAACTGTGAATTAAAATATAACTAGACTGAGGTGATGACAGTTCATTTTCTATTATTTCATAACATTATGTAACTTACTAAAATTACTGTCTTTTTTTTTCCCCTTTCAATTTTGCAGTCAGAAAATCCTTAAACAGCTTCATTTATACTACCTGTCTGAGATTTTGCCTGGGAAAGTCTATAAATTTCCAATTAAGTCAGCCTAGATTAATTTGCTTCTGCCATCATAAAAATGTGAACACCTAATCAAGTATTCAACACATTGCAGCCTAGTGGCACAATATGAGTGAGTTTGTATGTAGCAGTATTTGTTATCCAATAGTTAGCTAAAGAAGATTATAGGTAATAATACAGGTGAGCAGGCAGGAGCTCTCCATTCCTCCCTGCTTCTTTCGTCTGGAACAGCAGTAAAATATACCTTTGAAGTTGGTCTGTAAAACATCTTTTGAAAATGATACAACTAAATGAGCTGCCTGCTTTATGCCAGGGCACAGGACCTGCTATTTTTACAGCTTTCGGGGTCTTGAGGAGCTATTGTCACTATCTAAACCTGGATTTCTATGGCTCAGTTCCCAACAGAATTCTATTGCTAATGCCTTCAAAAGTCAGACACCTACCAGCAAAACAGTTACCCCAGTTAGCATCAATGGAATTGATTCACTTCAGAGACAACAGATGCCCTTTCCCTGCTCCTACAGTTTTGATGCACAGGAAATAAGAAACAACCTGGATTTTAGAAGTGGAAACTGAAGGCTTTATTTACCTCCATGAAGTATCATGCAGAGACATTTCTGTGCTTGAGAAGTTGACATATAGCAACCAGCTTCCTTTAAACTACTAGCTACTTGTATATTATATTTCTGCTCTTCTTTAGTCAAAGTTAGTCAGATTTGCCAATAAGAATTGATTAAATTCCTTCTGTAACTGAATCTGTTTGGACCTGAAGTGACCACATAAGCAGTGTGCTTCTGAGCACAGCTGAGTGGGTGAAAAGTACTGACACTTCAGCTAGTTTTTGAGATAACAGATAATGGATACAAAACATGATGTGTGCTGTGATCTTACCAAAGAAAGGACATGGATAAAGACAACCACATGTTCAGGACTACTTGCAGTATCTGTCATAAGATGCCAAGGGAATCTCTCCATAACCTCAAATTAATTATTTCGCTGAAGTTCACCTGGAATTCAGCAGAAGGCACTTATGATTACTCAAATTTAAATGGTGGTTTTAGAGGAACACCTCCACTTCAGAGGTTCTCCTAAAACAGATTTTGTTATGAAAGAAACCAAGTGTAGAAAACAGGGTGTGAATTTAGAGCATTAGAGATAATATCCAGAAACATCTGGACTCTAGCTCCCTCTCCCAATTGCATCAAAGAAGGATATATTTTTTGTGCTCTCTCTAGCTGTGCCCTTACTTAAAAGTTCTCATTACAATTTCTCACTGGACCTATGTCACTGAAAGTCTTCCAGAGAAAATTAACTGATGGTACGCCTGAATGAACATATTTTCATTAAAACCTCATGACTGGATGTGCAGTTTAACAGAGAAAGTATTGATATTTTGTAACAGGAAAACAGGAAAAGAAAAGAGGAGGAAAAGATCTCCAAATTCAAAAATCTTTGGGTGATATGACAATTTCAGTACATATATAGCATGGCCATGCTGGCACCTGTCATTTATGAGTACATACAGGAGCAAAGTATGAACTTAAATTCCCACAGAGAAAGTGTTTTCTTTGGCTGAAGGTCAGAGATGGAAACAGTCTTTAGCTAAGAGCATTTCAGATAATCTCTTAGACCACAGGGTACTCCAGAAAACAGTCCAGAAATTTGAAAGACAGCTGTAAAAAACATTTATTAAAAACTGTCAAGAAAGGGAATGAATCGGAGCAAAACTAAGCCAGGCAAAAAGTTCTGAGATGTGTCATTGGAGAAGGGTTTCCTTTGGGATAATATTTTATCATAGGGAAGTAAATCATAGGCCACCATGGAAGGTATTGCAGTAGGAGATAGTGATTTCAAGCACCATCTAGGCAGAGTTTAACCAAAGGCCTTGGTTACAGAGACCCATATGTTAGTGTGGGTTATGAGATAACTTGAGCACATAACAGCAAATACCTGCACATCCCTCTTGCAAGGTCTGCTCCTACGGAGCTGTGTAAGAACGGGATACTCTGTGTGAACACTGATGTGCCATCCAGAATGTACAGCACTGTACAGGTAAAAGACTGACAAATCTGTTCATTTGTCAGAATGCTGTAAAGATATAAAGAACACTGGGGCTGGAGAACCTCACCGCAGATGGGATTTGAGCAGCATGTTATGAGGAAAGATACATCTAATGTTAAAGCAGATGGGATTCCCAGCAGCAGAAGAGACAAGATTGCTAACAACTTTTCTACAATTTCCATCTTAACCATCCAGTTAACCAGCCTTGAGTGTCCATATTTTTTCTTATTGAGATCCTTAAGGATGATTCTCTCCTGTGCAAAGCAAAATGTCAGCACAACTACACTAGGACTGACAATGGAAATGAATGGTTAGCAAATTAAAAGTTACTGAAGTTGGTAACAAACTCACAAAACAAATTTTAACTATTAACTTTGACATTCAAGCTCAGACTTGTAAGATAACAATTAAATTGTTTTCTTGTTCTGTGTCCTAGGTTCCAATACAGATGTATTCTATTACCAGCAGCTGTGGGCCATTAGCTGTTATCTCCTGCTATGACCCACCCCTGATAACAGACAAGGGCCCAGCAAGAAACCACTGCATGACTCATGGACTTATCTCATCCTATTGTGAGATGCTCCGCCCAGGAGGGAGGAGCCAAGCATTCCCACCTGGATATAACCTGGCCTTGGAACTGCCTAAGGGAGCTCTGTCTGCTGGGTTCCCAGAGGACAAGAGCTACCACTGGGCCTTCAGCTGGAGACCAGACCTTCCATAGGATCACAGCTTCAACTGAACTACTTCATCTGGACTGTTGCTACCAACCTAACAGGGTGTCAGGTTGTATCTGACTTTGTCAGTGCTTTTTCCTTTTATTATTTCACTTATTTTTAATTTTTTTTCCTATTAAATTTTAATCCTGACTTGCGATCTCCCTCTGGTTTGTTTTCAAACCAATAAATTCTGTTATTTTGGTCAAATGATTATATATAGAAAAAACTCAGGGGACATGCTTTAGGATCTAATTTTTGTTAGCTGTATTGTTCCTTCTCACTAACTGGCTATGTAATGGGTTACTAGAATATATGAAAAGTGTCAGGCCCATCTCTTACACTTTCTAAGACATGTTTTACAGTGAAAATTATAATATAGGTTAGGAAAAAAGATCTTATCTACTTTTTTAAG
Organism: Myiagra hebetior; assembly: GCA_013397015.1. Taxonomy (NCBI): domain Eukaryota; kingdom Metazoa; phylum Chordata; class Aves; order Passeriformes; family Monarchidae; genus Myiagra; species Myiagra hebetior. The sequence continues at coordinate 1,272,801 of VWZQ01002424.1, read as the reverse complement.
TGAATATGGAAAGATATTTCGTTTCCTCAGTGGAGAATAGAATAGGACCGAAATACTTTTTTCAAGATATTATGTTTTTATTTGGCCTTGGCTAGTTGGTTTTCTGCTCCCTTGCTCAAAAAAAAAACCTATTTCAACTTCCTCTCTGAATTAAATTTGTTTGATTTATATTGATTTCTTTCCTACTTTCTTCTAAGAAAAAGGATATTTTTTAAAAAACTACATAATTCTGTACAGATTTACTGAAGAACTAAGAGTAACCAAAGATTTACTCAGAAAAAATTCCCACTCTGCAAAACAGATTATTTGTATGCATAATTAAAAATTCACAGTTTTAGTAAATAACTGGCTTAGTAATAATAGCATAGCCATTGTGAAAGAGTCATTATTAGATGTTCATTATTTTGGATCTGTAGATCTTCAGAAATTAAGAAAGAGGTGACAATCAAATTTTTTCCCTTATCTACAAAAATCCCAAACAAAACCAAATCATATTTCACTCTCCTGTAGCAGTGAAATGAGTAGCAAAAACTTTTTTTTTTTTCTTTTTTTGATTTTAAAAATTAGTATATGAACTAGGGAAGTATTACAAGTTCAGTTTTCCAGTGGTGAATGAAAACCCATTTCAAAGTAAAAGAAAGCCTCGGCTAACCCACAGTAATACACTCAATTCCTCTGAAACTTTAATCCTTATAATTAATGGCACACTCTTTCTTTAAGCTTTTTAATACTTTTTGTGTAGTCATCCAAGCAATTAATTTGATACATAAGAAGGGCCAGCCTGTCTCTCAAACTTCTGTGCCAAACAAAGGAAAAAGGACACAATCTAAATAATTCACAGGGAAAACATCAAATTATTTTTATATGCATAAATACTGTGATTTTTCTGACTCTGGATGTTCAACTGAAAAGCTTCTCCAGGTGATGTTTCATTACAAAATAATTTACACAAGGCTAGCATTTATTTTGGGTGTAGATGTACTAACCAACAGTAAAAGGTAGAGGGTTCTTAATGCCCAGCATTAGGTCTGTTCATAATTACAGGCATCAAAAAAAAAAAAAAAAAAATAAAAGACTTAAAATCCCAGAGCCCCAAAACTGGGGTCTTGTACAGACAACTGATTCTGTTCCCACAAATGTAGTTCACCTACATGTGCTGTCCTATGCTCACAGTTCAGGCACATCATGTTTTTTGTGCTTATTTGTTAGAAAATGTATATGCATTACATGAACATACAATTATACAGGCCCTACTTCTTCACATTAATCCAGTTTATTAATGTAAGTAACAGATTTTTCAGAGAACAGTGACTTTTTGTGCAAATTCTTCGGGCTGATCTTTTGTTGCAACAAATCTTTTGTTAGGTTTTATTTTGTTTAAAGTCAAGTTCACAATGAATTGTGAACTTCAGTTTGAATTTAAATTTAAATCTTCATTTAAGTGAAGATTTAAAATAAACTGGATTTCTGAAGAGTATTAGCGTATTCCATATTTAACCAAAAAACTGAGACTAAGTGAGACCATATGAAATACAGCTCTAACTCTTTTCAGGTTGCTACATGGGGTTTTTTAATCAATATTTAATTGCTTAAGAATTTACCAATTCAAAGTGTCTGGTTTTTGACATTTTTTAAATGAAGTCATTTTAAGAAAGGCCAGCCTGCCGCAGAGAGTGCATCATATTGGGACAGTTGATACACTAAACCAACAATTCTTTTTTTCTTCTATATGAAATATTTCTCTGAGTGGTTTATGATAGTACTTAGAAATATATTGAACAAATAAAAAGAGAAAAAAGACAAAAAAAATGGTGAAGAAAGTCAAGGGATACAGTAAAAAGTTAGGTAAATGCTTTTAGTTTTTCAGTGAACCAACAAACCCCTGAGAGCATTGGTTGGGCCCAATGCCATAAGTCTGATTCTTTTTTGATTTTAGGCTGCTGTGGGGGACTTTCTGGTGAAAAGCCAGGCCAGTTGGGCTCCATAACCTCATACACTATTCATAAAAATACCAAAAAAAAAAGTAAACTAGAAAATTTTAATTATGTGCATTTGACACCAAACTTTAATCCTTCCAACAGTTTTCCACTTTTTCCACACTGGGAATGCTTTGAAAAGCACAGGAATATGTAAAGAAATTAAGTTACCGTTTTTCTAATTGATCACAAACAACACTGGAGAATGGGAAGTTTTTATGAATTACAGACTCTAAAAGCATAACAGTTGAGCATTTGTTAGTCTAATGAATTTCATAATATATGACTAGAAATAATAAGTATTTATCTTGATGAAATGTAAGTACTAAATGAGATCATATTTCTGAAAACATGCTTCATGATAGAAAAGTGAAAGGAAGCAGAATATTATATAATCACCTTTCTTCCTGTGTCTTTCTGCTTAATTTATTTTCCCAGAAATGTTTTATTATCACACTACACAGCAGACTTAAATGTAGCTATACAGATCTGAGAATGCATCTGTATTTTCTTTTTTCTAGGACCTAGAAAGGTTTTCCTTATATTAGAAAGCTGTTAGCAAGTGCCCAAAAGAGGACTATGAATGTGGTTAAGGGCTTAGATAGAAAGCCATACAAGGAAAGGCTGAGGTCAGTTTTCTTCTTCAGCCTGGAGAAGAAGGGACTGAGAAGAGACCTCATCGCAGTCTCCAACTTCCTCATGAAGGGAAGTGGATGGGCAGGGATGATCTCTTCTCTCCATCAGTCAGTGATAGGGCCCAAAGGAATGGCATGAAGATGTTGCAGGGAAGGTTAAGGTTACATACTAGGAAAATGTTCTTCACCCAGAAGGTGGTTGGGCACTGGAAAAGGCTCCCCAGGGCAGTGGTCACAGCACCAGCCTGACAGCGTTCAAGAAGCATTTGGACAGTGCTCTCAGGCACAACTTGGGACCGTCCTGCACAGGGCCGGAAGTTGGACTTGATAATCCTTGTGGATCTCCTCCAAGTCCGGATATTCTATTCTATGATTCCACGAAAATATCATTAGTTCAAGTGGCAGAATGTACAATTACTCTTTACAATTTTGCTGATAAACTTCTTACACTATTCAATTATAATCTTCTTTTTTAGAGTGTTTTAAATCACTTCTTACCCATAGTCTCCAAATAAACTGTTTTACCACTGGAGTCAAAGTAATCTAGGAGCAAAAGTAGCAATGCATGTTACTGAATCCCTTGCCTATTACTTTTAAATACACCAAAAGAATGCTTTTTCAAATCTGCAGACAATAATGAAAACACTTCAATTGAAAATAGACAATTTTATCTGTACAAATTTAATGAAAAATAAAATTACTTTAATAATGTGTATCAGTAGGGACATGCAGAAGTAATGTCACAGTGAATAACTCTTGGAAAACAATTAACCTTTGAAGCAGTATCTTGCTGCATTGTGTTTATATGACAAGGTTTTGGTAGCAAGGGAGTTACAGGATGGTTTCTGTGAGAAGCTGCTAGAAGCTTCCCTCGTTTCCAAAAGATCCAATGCCAGCTGACTCCAGGATGGATCTGCTGCTGGCCAAGGCCGAACCATCAACACTGGTAGCACTTCTGGGATAATAGATTCAGCAAGGGGTAAAAAAATCGCTGTGCAAGATTGAACAGAGACATGAGAACGTGAGCAAAACAGTCCTGCAGACACCAAGGATGGTAAAGAAGAATGCAGAAGAGGTGCTTCAGGTGCTGGGGCTGAGATTCCCCTGCAGCCCATGTTACAGACCACAGTGCAGCAGGTTGTTCCTCTGAAGCCCATGGAGGACCACAGGGATGAAAAGATCTGCCTGCAGCCCATGGAGAATCCCATGCTGTATCAGGTCAATGCCCAAAGGAGGCTGTGAACCCACAGGAAGCCTGTGATGGAGCAGGGTTCTGGCAGGACATATGGCCACATGGAGAAAGGAGCCTGCAGTGGATCAGGTTTGCTGGCAGGAGTTGTGACCCCATGGGGTACTCTGGAGCAACCTGGCCCTGAAGGACTGCCTCCTCTAGTAGGGACCCACACTGGAGCATTTTGTGAAGAACTGCAGCTCATGGAAAGGACTTACACTAGAGAAGATCATGAAAGTCTGTCTCCCATGCAAGGGACCCCACACTGGAGCAGGGGAAGAGTGAAAGGAGTCCTCCCTCTAGGGAAGAAGGAGTAACAGAGACAAGGTGTGATGAACTGATCAGTCCTAGTTTCCCACTCCCCGTGATGCTGGGAGGATGAATTCAGGAAAATAAGGAGTGGGGTTGAGCCTGGGAAGAAGGGAGGATAGGGGGAAGATGTGATAAGATTTTATTTCTCATTTCCTAATCTGATTTAATTGTTAAATTGTTTTCCCCAACTTGAGTCTTGCCCATGACAGTAACTGTTGAGTGATCTCTCCTTGTCCTTATCCTGATCCACAAGCCTTTCAATATATTTTCTCTCCCTTGTCCAGCTGACGAGTGATAGACATCTGTGGTGGGCACCTGGAATCCAGAGAGGGTCAAGCCACAACACCTGCAAAATCTTTTCCTCAAGTGCTTGAAGTTATGACACATATCTCCAAAGAGAGAAAATTCTGTTTATTCAGTGTTGACTAATAGATTATCACTGTTTACCATAACACACCTTTGCTTTTGATGCAGTCTAGCACAAATTATCTAGCTTTCCAAAGCCTGTATTTTGATTTTATATTGAGCTTGTTATTAACCACAATCAAATATGCAAAGTCATATTCTAAATTTGTACCTTTTTTCCTGAATTACTGTTATTTTCCAATTAGTCATATTGGTATAATCAAGAATTTGTCAAATTATGTTTTGATTAATGATATTTTTTCTGCTATACTTAATAAGCACACAATGGCAATCATCACTGAGAGAAACCTTCTCCCATCTGGGTTTTCATATTATAAAGAATGAATGTGTTATTAACTGGCTACAATTTTGCTCAGAAACGAACAGATATTATGAACCACAGTCAGAAAGTATGTATAATGACTGTTTGCATGTTTAAACACAAGTGGGTACTTTGCAGCATCATTTTATGATTGTTAGCCTAACTCTGAAGACAGTCTTCCGGTAGTTTTTGAGCATATGTTTGAGGAACTGGCAGTTATAGTGGCATTTCTCGAAATAGTTTCCTCAAAAAAGAGCAAGTTCAATTTTAAAGATACAGATTCCTTTTATGTTCCTATCAGCATGTTCACAGGAAATAAAAGGGGAGAGGGAAATGCAATTAGAAAGTTCTTTCACACCCTTAACTTCTGCTTAACAAAGAAGAAAATTGCAAATTATCAAATAATGGCTGGAATTGCTTCTTCTGAAGTCTTAGTTTCAGATTGCCTTCTGAGATACTGCATATGTTCATTCAAAGTCATATTGTGGGCCTGGCTCTGCTGTTGTCTGGTGTTCCAATTTTCTTCTCTCAAAAGATACCTATAAATGGTTTAGACTGGATGATTTGTGATCCTGGTGTGGGATTTGTTTGTTTGGGATTTTGTCAGAAGAGGAACTGAAGAAATGGTACTGACAAGTGCAAATATCTGTGGATCAAAAGCAGAGACAATTTATAGCCAAAACCATAAATACTAAAGTAACTGAATTTTATAATGTTTTGTTCATTTTATCTGAACAGAATTTATTCTGTAATTAATGTCTGTTTTAATTGAATTTTACCTGACCCACTGGAAGCTTTACCAGAACTGATATGCTTCCATGAGAAGTTCAAGTTCTGATATGCTAAATTCAGCAAAAAGACATTTTTCCAGAAAGCCCCCTATCAGATGTAGAAGAAAGACCTTTGAATTTCGTGGTCATGTCAGAGAGGAAGTTCTGGGTAGTTGACATGAAACATACAGATGTGCCAGATTCTGTGTTCTTATGAAGAGCTTGAAGGCTCTATACCATTCACCCTTCTGAAACAGATATCTTAATATTGTATATACCACTACCAGCTCTTAGGGCCAGTCATTTGTCTGCTATTAATAAATTCAGACTATCTTCATAGCTTTGTACTTAAATTATGTGTTATAGCTAGGCTAAAAGCAAATTAGGGCTTAAATGAGCATTTCACATTTGCCCAAGTCAACATAGTTAAACACCTGAGGATGAAGATAGACATTAAGAATAATATCTACAGTAGCATGTGGATAAAATGACATGTCTGTTGCTTTACTACTAGAACTAGTTAATAATTGCAGAGGAAGTGGACGGAAAACAGTCAATATCTTATAGAAGACTTATGGGAATCACAGGATGGCAGAATGGGTAAGGTTGGAAGGGTGGGTCAAAATGGGTCATCTGGTCCAACCTCCATGCTCAAAGAGGGCCATCCCAGAGCACATGGCATGGGATTTTGTCTGGATGGTTCTTGAATATCTCTAGTGAGGGAGACTCCACAGCCACTTTGGGCAATCTGTTCCACTGTGTGGTCACCCACACAGTAAGTAAATTCTTCATCGTATTCAGGTGGAACTTCCTGTGCATCAGTTTCTGCCCATTGCCTCTTGTCCTATTGCTTGGCGCCACAGAGAGAGCCTGGCTTCATCCCCTTGACACCCTCCTTTCATAAATTTATGCACATTGATGAAGTTCCCACCCAGCTCTCAAGGCTGAAGAGCCTGCTCCAACTGGACTCTGCAGAAATGAATAATGAGTACAATGTGGCAAGAACATGCTCTGTAAAAACAGATGATTTGTATTTGGCTTATAAATGAGACTGTAAGTCTGAGTGTGTGAGTCTCTGAACAGGCTCTTTCTAAACTGCTGCTGCTTGTGGGCTGTTATTAGATTTTACTGACATTTATTTTGTCTCTACAGCTGCTGCTCAGAGTACTACTAAACAATCTAACTGAATACATGCAGTCACTGGTATGGAATGCATTTCCAGTTTCTGACAACATATTTACAGCTGAATTGTAGGCATTTCCGCTACTCAGAAAGGGATTCCTATCACAGTCTTTCAAGACATTCTGTCATTACTGTGGTTGTTTGAACGTAAAAGATTGCTTGGATGGCAGTATCATTCTATTCATTGTAATCAAAACCAAAAATGAACTTTCATGAAAACAGAGCTTGGCTTTATCGCATCATATTGAGAATGACTAATAGAAAAATCTAACTTGATGCCTTGTTTCTTTGGTTGATAAAGTAAGCTATAATCCATCTTATTTTCAAATTCAAGAGTATCTGATAAAATGAAGAGATAGACTTTATGGCTGATGGATTTTATTCTGATCAACAGATGAATGACATCAAGGATATAAATAGAAAGCACATAGCCATACTGTGGTTGATCATTCTGTGTTAAAATGAGGCAGCTCACATTTGAGTAAGTGAAGGAACTCAATGTTCCATCAGAGAAGGGCAAAAAATTATTCTTAGATGAATCTTAATACATGTACATCTGAAGCAGATTATGAATTTAGCAAGTAGCTTTCATTCCCTCAACATGTTATAATTGTTATTAATATGTCTCTGACTGAGAGATGGTCTGAACATTTTTTTTCCTCTCTGTGAAGGACAGGTTAGGATAGAAAGCTTTGTTAGGCTGAAATCAGTAATAGCTGCTCTGAAAGGAAGGAGTGGCAATTTGGGCAGGGTGAAAACTGTCAGTTCCAGAGAAGCCAAATGAGCATATAATCAAAATCTTAAACTTTCAAGGTTCACTTGAATATTTAAATAAAATGAGAAAATTAATGTAATTTCCTCCTCTTCTTTTACAAACACCTACATTGTTCTCTTTATTTTCCAGGTGTAAAGGTACTAATAGAAAAATGAATGGGAGAGGAGTGTTCCTCTTGATTGTTGTACTGATGGTGATTGCTGTTTTCTAACCTTAATGTATATGATGGTATAATGATAAAATGATGGATTCCATTTTACATGCTTTTTGTTCTGCTGACCTTGGGACTAGAGTCCTCTATCAGATGCTACCCAAAACAATTACTTTCATTTAGAACAAAGATTATTGGCTCATGAGCTAGCGAAGCAAAACAAGATGCTGACCTCCACATCAGGCTAAACTGTGGTTGCAGTGCCCTTCTAAAGTCACACTGTCAGATCTTATAAGTTGCTGTTTACTTTGAAGTTACAGTCTGAGCATGTTGAATGCAGCAGGTAAAATGAAGAGCTTCCTTGCTTACAACTGGATATTAAATAATCACCAAATAACCAAAGGCACCTCTCATAATAGGTGACAACAAAAATCCAGGGTGAGGCTATCTTGTTTCGGTCTGTATAGGAGGTATTTACAGAATAAAACAGAACCCAGAAACTCCATATAAAGCAGCTATTCTATGGCACCATCTGTACTGGTGGGCTAAATAAAACAATACCAGAGGCAAGATGATCTTTGTCTGCTAGTTGACAGTACAGTCCCTAGTATATATTTGATTTATGCCAACCTCAACTCTTTCAGACAATGTCTAGGAATTATTTGGGGTGTTGAGTGATGAAGAACTTTTGCCAGGGTGCAGTACACACAAGACCATTATCTAAGCTGTGCTTTTTGAGCTCAGAATAAGAAAAGCATGTTTGAACTATTTTAATTACTCATTTAGGTGAACTGCTACAACTGTAGGCAATGGCTGCAAAAGTTTAGGTAAGATAAACATGTAAATAAATACTTAATTTCTAAGCCTCTGCTCCTCTGAGGGTGTTCTGTTACTGATAAAATAAATTTGTGATTTAGATGGATTTCAAATCACTATATCTTACACTTCCCAGACAGAAATATGCACATCCAAAATGAAGGCTATGCTTTGTCAGTGATAGACACCTAGATTCATTCCACATATTTACAAAGTTACTCAGCTCCAAAGCCTAACTCAACCCTTTGTTGAGTTTGGCCAGCCTTTGTGTGTCCCACTGCACTTCTACTCTATGTGTTGATCAATAAGCTCTAAAAGCTCCTTATTTGTATTGCACTTGATTTGGAAACTAACTTAGAGGAATGAAACAGATATCAAAAATCTGTTCTGAGATCTCCTTCTCCACATAGCATTATATTATGTAGGAACAAAGACACAAATGTCTGCATTTTTAAAACTACATAGGGAAGCAACAGTAACATTGGGTGTGATGTTTCCTGGCACACTATTCAGAAAAAGGTGGTCAACATTTATTTCATCAGTGCTATAGACTTCAACTGATAATCTAATAGGTCTTCGAGAAACAGTCTCTCAGTAAAAGATACTAATCCAAGCTACCATTCTGGTGGGTTTTCTTGCTGTTTTTTCAAGTTTTGTTTTGTTGTTGGGATTTTTCTTTTTTTTTGTTTTGTTTTTATTCTTGTTTTGCTTGGGGTTTTTGTGTTGGATTTTTGTTGTTTCGGGGTTTTTTTTGTTGTTTTGTTTTTGTTTTTTTATTTATGTAAGAGGAGATTCTTAAAAAACTCTTGAGATTCCAGTTATAAGCAGGAGATACCAGATATGCAATCATCAGAGACAATTCAAAATTCTGACTCCAAAGTGGGGGCATGTTCAAGTATGGGCATTCAATCAGAAAAGTTAAAAAATCTCTGTTGCAGCCTCTGTCCTTTGACATTTTGTACTTTTACCCAATACAGTTTCTTCTTTCTTTTTTTTACTTAATTACTTACGTATATTTGCATTTCTCCTTTAAAACCACTTTAAAAAAAATCTATTTAAGTATTAGTACTATTGGGGAAAATTCAGGGAAATATCCTTTTACTCTGAAATAGTAAAGAATTGTATTTTTTCAGTTGGTTGTCTGAGCTGCCTTTTCATAAAATAGCTGGAGGCTTGATGTGGGAGGAATGTTTATACGTGTCCACCAAACTCATCATTTTTCTATTTTTATTCAAGATGACTGTACACTCCTAGATACAGACAATGACAGACCAAGACAGATTCACACAATTGTAATACCTGTGAGCAATCTTCCATCCTCTCTTACTAAGGTCAGAGCACCTTCAAGTTAATCAGCATTCAAAAATTACTATATTTAAAAATTGCATTCATTATATGGAAAAGTTATAGAGAAAAGTGACATTAACGTTTTTCAGTGTCATTTATGCAGCATATTTTTAATTGAGAAAGTTTGTTTTTAACATTTTTGAGTAGTACAACAACAACAAAAAAAAAGGCAATACAAGAGGAGAAATGCTACCTTAAGAATAAGCATTCTAAATTTCCTCTAAAACCTTTTCTTTAGAGAGAGCATATTTAAAAGAAAAATTTCTATTGTAATTGAAACAATTTTTAAATTATTTTTAATGCATCCAAATTAAAAGGGAATGAAAACTTTAACCTAAGAATTGGCAGATTTTTTTTTTTTTAGTGGATAATACACTGACATTTTCAGACTTCTACATAATATAGCTTTCGTAGAGCAAAAATTAATTTAATAATTTGTACAGAGGAAGAAAAAAGATGGTGTAAACCAAGAAGGAATGTAGAATAGAAATTAATTAACTGAAACATTGCTTAACTGTATAGATCTGCAGCAACAAGGTTAGTCAGGGACAGAAATGAGTAAGAAATATGCTGCAGCACTAGCCTAAAAAGCACTAACAAAATAATTTAGATTATTCTACATATATTAAATGTATTTAAATGTATTAGTATGGAAGTATTTCTGTACTTTGTTTTTAATCTACTTTATATGGTTATCATCTAGGAAAAATGGCTAAGCAAAAACACAGAAGTAGAACACTAAAATGACAGTAAGCCTCTGTGTTAGTGTGTGTGTGTATGTACACATATCTTTCTATACAAAAATGAACATACATTTTTCAGCAAAAACCTTAAAAATTCCACCTACTTATGCAATCAAGAATCTAGGAGTTGTATTGGTCAAGAAGATAAATTGCATTCCTGTGATTTTTGAGATATTAATAATGCTACTTGACTTCAAAACTGAAAATAATTTCTAAAATAACAGAATGTGCAAGTGTTGTCTTTAACTGTACCAAGTATTGATGTTAAATGTGAAACCAAATTTACAAATCAAGAACTTTTTCTTCCAGTTAATTCATTCCAACAACAAGCATTCACCCCTCAGAGCTATCACAGACTCTGAAAATGTTTAAGAACTAACATAAACCTGAAACTTCATGAAATACCTTTTTTTTTCTCCCAGCGAAAACCCATTTTAATGGTTCTGTTCTAAAACCCTAAACTAAATATCTTTGAAATCACTCTGAAGGCAAAGAAAAAGTCAGGATGATTTCATAAAATTTGTGAGCTATCTTGCCTTTTTCTTGGGCTACTGGTGTACTTGACTTAGTGATAAAAGGACACATACACTTCTTTGTTTAGGTAGAACTAAGATAATATTTTCAGAGAGTAATCCTGTTTCTTAAATTAATTCTCTATATTTCAGATCTTGGACACATGCAACAAACTTCCAAAAGCAATTAACGCTGTCTATTATTACTTTAAATTGTTTTAAAACTTTTTTTTTTTTTTTTTTTTTATATAAAAAAAACCAAGGANAAAAAAAAAAAAAAAATTTTTTTTTTTTTTTTTTTTTTTTTTTTAATATAAACAAAACCAAGGAAAACTGCACTTGCAGATAGTCACTCTTACAGTTTTAGTCAAAGTCTTTACAGCCTCTTCTGTGCTGGAGATTTTGGATAACACAGTTGATACACCATAAATGATAGTGTGAGCACAATATATTATCTCGTATAATAAAAAAGTTCAGACTAATCACTAGAGAGGGTGATTTAAGTTAATTTGTTTTATGAACAAGGAGAGATTTCTTAATAACACAGTGTTCAGAATGCAGAAGTAGTAATTGAACAGATGGGGACAGTAATGCTTTATATCACTCTGGCCAGCTTGGCAAAAATATGTTTGTGCATAGCCTGTGTAAGCTGTATATTTTAATTCCTGCCTTATATGATAAAGGAAGAACAGTTAAGAATATGCTGCTCTGAAGAATTTATTCCTAGCTGACCAATAGGTAATTTAAAAGTTATTATTGTGAAAAAGTCACATTTGCATAATCAGTATTCTTATATGGAAAGGCAATAAGCAAAGTTTTTCAAGGGCAAATTTATGCAGAAAAATATACCAAATGTTTCTAAATACAAAGATATGTTCTCTGGCTCCAGAAACCCACAAATTGCTTGAAGGTACAAGTGTTTTCTGGAGAAATACTCCTATGTACTTAACTCATTCCTAGGCTCCTCTGTGGACATTCATTTCTGACTGTTGGAAAGAGGATATCGGGCTCCACATTCTTAATTTGTCCAGAGCTAGAGCAACTTCTTGAAGGTCAGCCTTTCTATGAGTGCTGACAAAAACTGCTCATAACTTCTCACTGTTAATGGCTCATGTAACCATTATTGCTTAACAGACAGAATAATGACAATCACAGCCCTTTAAATAACTAGATGAAGATAAAATATAGATACTAATTGCCTGTGCAAATATAACCATAAAGCACTGCTAATTTCATTCACATTAACAGCATTCTCTTTCAGATAGTGCTAATATTATTGTGCCACTCTAAACTGCAGTATGCAAGTCTAAGCATGTGACCGGAGTAAAAATAAATCCCAATTTTTATTGCATTATGTGAGTCCACAATTCCCATTGTAGAGTTCAACCAGTTTATTAACTTGTCTGTTTTGTACTTTCTTCTACTTTGCAATGAGCATAATGGTATGAAGCTTTTTGGGAAGGTTATATAAAACAGAAGAAATTTCTCACTGTGTAGATTTTGTTTGCAATATTATGATTGTGTGTATAAGGACTTACTCGAGTATAAAACCTGTTGGAACGTACAATGAATTGAAAGACCATTGGAGCAGGTCCATAGAATTAAAAATGCTGCTTGGACTTTACTACAGTTCTACTAGAGATTAGTTCAACTTCAGATCAGTTATTAAACCAGTGCATACCTAGAAAAATAAGGATTTCACAAGTTGCTCAGGCTTGCAGCTGCCCCATGGCACACTCCTTATTCAGTTAGCAGGACTTTATATGAAGTGCAACGCTGCTTCTCAGAGGTTCAACATGCTGAAAGGCATGCCAAGTCATCTGTAAAGTGTTATACTTATTCAGATGAATGCTAGATAAATTTGTTAAATGGGAGATTGTGAGAAATGTTGCCCATTAGAAAGCACTATAAAGTTTTTAGTGCCTGCCCAAAACATATTAGCTAGATTAGCTAAGGTTTGAGTATTATTTTCTTTAAACATCGAATTGGCTTTCTGAAATTCCTTAGTGTTTCTTCCAGGCAATTATGTACTTTGGAACATTCATGTCTTCTTTGGAAGTAAGCTTACTTAACAAGAGCCAAAAAGCAAAATCACTTGTCACTCTCTGTGTACTTGATTAAAAAAAAAAACCTACTTCCTCACAATTTTTTTTTATTTGTAGTGTACCCTAATTTAGAAAGGCATACATGGCTTACACTTTTTAAACTTTAAAACCTGAGTTTGCTTTAGTCTTGTGTTTTATTACTCACAAAAGTAACCATGCATTCATTCTGTTTCTTCTAATACAGGAGCAACTCTAATATGAGGAAATTTGTCCCAAACCTCCTTGTTTCTAAATAAGATTTTTCAAATTTTGTAGTCCAGTTTTGGCCCCTGGTAGTCTGAAATGACAAACCAGGATTCATGGACAGTTTGTTTCCTTGTCTGATGAAGTCAACCAGTAGTATTACACAGATAAAAATGCAAGTCCTACAAACACAGCACTGTTTGTAAGGTGTGTTGCATTTAGTTCCTGGGTTCGCTCATTTGCCTGAATTGCAAAACTTTTCTGCTTAAACAAAAGCAGCTGCAAGAAATTTTTGAAAGAATTTCATGGAAGACCTATCATCCATACTTAAATAATATTTTCAATATTTCTGCTGTCCCTAAGATGAATTTGCCATCTCAAGGAGTCCTATTGCACAAATTTGGTATCTCATCAGATAGGAAAAAACCAAAACTTTTAAAACTTTTATAAGTTTTAAAAGTATGTTTTTTGTTGTGTTACAAGTGATTAAAATTCTTCACCATCTTTGAGTAACATGAATTTCATTTTTCATGAGTGTTCTTCTGAAAGTAAGCTTTTCCTATTTTTTTTTTTTCTAGAACAAGCAGTTATTAATTTTATAAACCAAAACAACTTCTTCCAAAGTGCATTTCACAGTGCCCTGTAGTGCCAGGAATGTCTGTGCCCACTAGCTGGTGTTGAGAATCAGACAGGCACGTCCCTTTCATCACAGAGCTTTCTGAGGTTTATCAGGTGCTTATCTTTGTTAATGGAATCTCAAAAGTACTTTTTCCTCTTGCTTTCCTCACATGCACGAGACATCTCAGCATAAAATTATGGCTACATTAAGCTGCTTTTTCATTCAGAATACCAAGAAGTGCTTCTGATCTCTGAATGGACAGAACCTCATGACTGGGACCCACATCTTTGTTACAGGAACATTTGCTGGGAATGTGCATTTCTTTGTAGAAAGATTTATATATCACGTTTTTGAAATATATCTACTCAAATCATTCAAAGTATCTTTTTTAATTTTTTTTTCTCAGATCTATTTGCTGTTGATGTGCCTGATTCTTTTTTAAATAAAATTTTCTACAATATAACAAATAAAGATAGGTCTTAATGTGTCCTCTGCTTTCCAGTTCAGATTCTGTTAAATAATGAACTGGTCAATACGGTTACATTGATATTTATGTATTTTGAAGATTTCAACAATCATTTTTCTTTATTGACTGAGTTATTTTCCTCACATAAATGTTCTTACTAATAAATCCTCTTGAATAATGAAGGCAGTAATCTGAAAGCCCTGCAACTTATTTAATTTTCACTACATAAATCAGTGAAAATCCCTCCAAACTGATTATAGAAAAAGAGTTTGGAAGAGGAATTGATAAAAATTGTTATTTATGAAAAAAAGTGGGTTTATAATAACTCTCTTAATGACGTTTAAGGAAACAGCTCCATTTAGTTGTTAGTTATATGCCCTCATTCTGCTTCTCTGCATATGCTGAAAAAACCTTCTGATATCACAGATGAAGAAAACAAAACATCAGCTACTGCACTGCATAGCTTTCTATTATCTCATAAATCCAATCTCTTCTTTGTTGAAAAGGTAATATTTCTGGTAAGACTAGAGAAATCAAAGATTTTTCTGATATTTTGAATTCTGCTTTAAAAAAAGTTTAAAAAAGCTTCAGAGCATGTGCTGTTCAGCTTAATGAAAATCCACTATTTCTTATTATCTGTAATTCTACATCTATTAGATATATTTCACAAGTCACTTGTTAACATTAGAATAATATAATTATTAGGAGACTAAAGAAGCATTTACAACATGTTAATCTGTATTTTAGACTTGTAATTTTGAAACAAGAATGAGAAAGAATAAAAAAGAAAAGGGGTGAATATGTAAAGCTCTATGTTTACTTTTATTTTTAAAATATAGAAACAATTCCTAAAAATTCTGAAGGTCAAAAAAAAAACTAATATTCAAATAAATCTAACTGGTGTAAAGAAGAAAAAAAAAACCCAAACAATCCCACAGGTAACAGTAGGAAAACACAGCACTGATATGCATATATAACTGTACCATTAATTGTATTTCCAAACTGAAGAAAATTATTAGAAATCATAAAGAAGGATTAAAAAAGTCTTAGAACAATATAACGAAGAATATAGAGTAGAAAGTAAAGAAAAAAATATATGGATGCAGTATGGGAAAGGGTGGTCACCAAATGCCACTGTTTTAAATTATACCAATAAATAGCAGCAAAAGTAATTGTGAAATACAATAAATGGGTGAACCTGAAAAAATTAATTTTTTTGACTGTATACTAAACTTCTCTAAAGATACTTTTTACAGTAGAAAACAAACAAACAAGCAGTTACCATAAAGGGAGTATTTGTCTAAACTACCTCCATCTTTGCTCTTCATGTACAGGTTACAAATGTTTCTCATGAAATGTTAGTTGGCTTTGAAAAGCAAACATCATAGAAGTATTACATGAAAGTGGCCCTGATAATTGATATATCTGCTTTAAACTGCTACCACTGAAATATCCCAAGCAGATATAAAGAACAGGTATGGTACCAAATAACCATTTATACAAAAAAACTCTATGCTACAAGACAAGAAGAAAGTGCAATATCAGATTATTCTCTTATTAACTTTCATTTGACTCCTTCTTCAGGGAAGAGAAAAAAGGAAAAAGAAAAAAAACCTAACCCCCTGAAGAAATATTTGTGGATGGCAAGTAGTGTCATGACACAATTGTGCTACATCAAATCAATATCAAACAACTTTTGTTAGTAAACAAGGCTCTTCAATTTCCCCTTCTCAAATCCTCATGATCTCCACTGAAAGCTCATTGGGTCTCTATACTGTCGAATGCATCAAAATGCAGCAGATCTCTAGGTCATTGAAGCCCTCAACTTTCCTTCAAAGAAGGCTATTGGAAGGATCAGGATTCAACTTTAAAATATTTTATGATATATAGTTCTAGTTGGAATACCTGTAATCAGATAAATCAATTATTTCCAGTATTGTATTGAAGTAAATACTTGCTTTCCACTGAATNGAACGAAATTTCTTTGTTGCCCTGTAATGTTAATAAAAAAAAAAAAAAAAAAAAAAAAGTTTGCCAAATTTCTGACCAGACAGGTTATATGGTACTATTTCTATTCCTGTAGGAATCAATAAGTAGCATCCTACATTTTTCTCTTTTAAACTTTGCATGTTATGGTGTATCAAAATTTGTGCCAATAAAACTATCAGATGAATATTGGTGGTTAAACAACCCAAAAGGGCAGCAGGCATAGCCTAGTTACTGGTCACAGGCAATATGTAGAGTATGACCTGGTTATGAATGTATCTTAAGTGTGCTCTATCCAAACAGTAGTACAGTTCAAGCATTATCTAAATATTGCAACTGAATGTTCTCACCAGAGCAGTAACATATAGAGCAACTGCTTGGCTGTATTTTGTTCTGTGAGTCTCAGAATCTCTACTTGCTTTGTCCTACCTCCTGGGAAAACACTATATCCTGGGAGTGGATAAAAACACAGGAAAATCTACAAGATTAAACTTACAGATTTACTGCTATATTGTTGTTTTGTATTATTGTTATTGTTGTTTGTGACCAGAGTATGTAATGACAGGACAAGGGGCAATGGTTTCAAACTGATGAAGAGTAGGCTTAGATTAGATACTAGGAAGAAATTCTTTACTGTGACGGTGGTAAGGCACCGGAATGGGTTGCCCAGAAAAGTTGTAGATGCCCCATCTCTGGAAGTGTTCAAGGCCAGGTTGGATGGGGGTTTGACCAACCTGGTCTAGTGAAAGATGTCCCTCCACACACTGTCCAGGGATTAGAACTGGATGATCTTTCAGGTCACTTCCAACCCAAGACAGTCTGTGACTCTATGATAAACTGCTCACTGCCTTAATGATAATATGACCTGTGTGGCCATTCTGTCATTGTGATAACTGGATTAGTAAAAAAATTATTTTAGGACTGGATTCTCAAAATCCTAGGATTCATATGAACTAGGAATTTAAATGAGCCATCTAAGTGACATTCCTCAGATGAAGAGAAAGAAATTGAGAGGGAAATCGGTCCACTTAAGAGATGGATGGATTTGAAGCTGGACTGGATAGATTTGTGCCTAAGTGTCTTGGGCTAAAAAAGTCCTTAAATCTCAATATACTAGTTATTACATGGAGTCCATTAACAATGACCAAATCCTGACATTTCACCTTATTTATAGTCAATTTTCCTCAATTACACATCCTTTGAATATAATATGAGATTGACAGAGGAAAAATGAGAGTCATAAGAGTCATATCTGCAGGGTTTGCATCACTGATAACAGCAGCAGCAAATTTCTGAGAAGCATAACTGTTCAACTGATCTGGTATTAATGAAAATTAAATTGACTATGTGAAAAATAATATTTATTTGCTTTCACTGTTTCACAGACAAAATAGCAGCATTGGTTAGGGGGAGCATGGAAAATGGAAGAACATAATTTTCTTTATCTTTTTCTCAATTGTGCTCACACTGTCTTCAAAGACAGCAAATAAAACATGACAAAGTACAATATTAGTATTGTTATAAACTGAAAATTGTTATGGTACCCATTCAAACAGGTACCTTTGCTACCTAGAAAATAGTTTGCAGAGCAAGAAGCTGAAGGTTGAATGCAAAAGGATGATTGCTTTAGGCCTCTTAAAAAACATTTGCTGTTCCTCATGGGATTACTTTAACAAACAAGGATTTCAAGTTATGTCAAAGTTGTTTGTCATTAAAAGTAGGAAATTTTCATTCTTTTTGATCCTACAAAGCAAAGGGGGTAAGCTAACATACTTTCTTCTGTTGCATCAACTCAGGATATATGTGAAAATGAAAGCAGAATTTTTTTCTTGCAATGAGCCTAGAGATTGAAAATTGAGTAAATATGAAACTACAAAATTTTTAGAGACTGTAAGTTTTGAAAGAATAACTTGCCAAGAAATTCTACCTTGATAACCTCTTCAAAGTTTTAAATTAATCAGATAATTTTGCCAACTTTTATAGCTGAAAGGCGTTGATTTATGGCTTAAAAACATAGCAAAAACTATAGTTGAATATAGATGGACTTCCACATTAGAATCTGTACAGGATTAGATCCCTCAGTAGGTCGAAGATCAAGAAACACACCACAGAAATGTATAAACTTCTCTAAACTAATAAAAAGGTATTTTCATCCAGACCTCAAGTATTATTGAAAAGTAACCAGAAAATAGACATGAAACTTAGAATCAACATTACAACACCTAGAATAAACATTTCAACCTTTGCCTCCTAGAAGACTCAGCTCTGACCTTTATGCCCCCATCACAACACAGGTAATAAATATTCAAAGTATCAAAATAAAATTAATCTGGAGAAATTAAGATTTTGATAAAAGTAGTAGTCAAGTGTTCATGTTCTGTAAATCTCTCGAACGTTTTGTGTCTCAGAAAAATATGATCTTTTCTTAAAATATATACTAGAAAATATTTGCATCGGTTATACACTTAAAAATATTTCTTTCTTCTTACTGGACAAATATACATCACTATGATGTTCAAAGCTGATTTAATTACCTAAGTGTTAAACTAGAATATTGCTCTGTTCATATCTTCAGTAGAGGAAGCTTTCCAGAAAAGGAAAGACATTTAGGAATGTCCAAAAAGCAAATTGTTTATTCTCCAATTCTGCTTTTATAGTTTATCTACACTGTGGTTCCAGTTTTTCCACCACTTTACGTCTTACCTTTACTACATGAGTGAATAAGACTTTTATATTAAAGCAGAAAGATTTATGGTAGATAACAGGACTTAGTGTTGCAGTAATAATACAGTTAAAAAATAACTGTACATAGTATTTCTTAACACTGAGACAAGTTAGAGGTTATATTCATGTTTTAGAGCCTGGAATAGTTAGGATTTTAGAAAAATATAACTGAACATCTTCATTTTCTGGTCATCTGAACTGTACTGAAAAAAGTTTTATATTGGAGAAGTGTTGCTAATGAAGTCTTGTGAAAGCCAAAAATGTCTGGAAAATGTGTTGACCATCAGAAATCAGAAAAAAACCCCCCTCAATTGAACTATCAAATGTGAAATAAGTATTGATGATTTTAAAATCTATTAAGCTGCATCATCCACTCAAAATTATCTAACTATCTATGGGATAATCATACATACCTGGGGGAAATACTTCTTACTGTGTGGGTGATTCTTCATATTTTTGCTTCAGAATAGGGAGTAACAGTAACTATAGTAACACTACCATTTGAGAATGCAATTGCTTTCTGAATAATTTCCATATATTTGTATACAAACTGCTGATCCTCACCTTTCAAACTGAATATGACACTATTCTGAATTCAAATGCTATGACAATGAACAAAATATAATTCTCAACATAAGAAAAACCTTAACATAACCCCAAATACAAAGAAATTTCTACCAAAAGCTTGTTCTTTTGTACCTTTTGTTCATTATTCTGCCTCTCCACTGAAGGAGGTTGCAACTATGATTTTCATTTCAAAGAGTCTTCTGATATCATAGGAAACAAACAAAATATTATATTGATTATGAAGAGAGAAAAGCCTGTGTATAATATGCACTTTGATGATTAGGAAGAAAGATGGTGCTTACTATAACATCTATATCACAATTATTTAATGTATTGAACAATGATATTGTGAAATACAGTTTATCAACTATGTAACTTGCTAGAAACTCTAAAATTAGTCAAACTAACAGAACTGAGCAACTGATAAGATCAAACTCTTTGCAATCGCTCTTTCTGAAAATTTGGCTAATTTTGGGAAAAACTAATGAAATCTGAAATATTTTTCTAATTTCTGTTAGATGGTAGAAAACCCCCAGTGCCATTTGTTTAATTCTGTTAATATTTTAAAGCACAATATTTCAAGCTACTACAGAGATATTTACTAAAACAGTCTTATCTTTCCTATGTTACAGGTACAGATAACGGAATCTGCCTATATATTTATAAGACACCTGAAATTAAGCAATCATTCTTAAGCCTCTGTTCTGCAACACAATCCACAAAATATGATTTCACACTCACTGTTTCCATCATATTGCTGGGCTCATAGTACTGTAATTCATGGACAAATAATTCTGTAGAGCTGCAAAAACACTTTATTGCAAAGACTAGATATTGCAGTGTTTTGTCTCAAGGCTCTACTCATTCAACTTTGGAAAAAGCTGCTTAGTATAAAATAATATATAAATCAGAACTATAACAATTCCATATATCAAGTCAGTGACAGTTCTAAAACAAGACATTTAACCACAATGAGTCCGACGTGGGGAGCCTCTTTTCCAGTTATTTTTGAGGTGGCTGTGAGAGGAGTTCTAAGAGAAGGTTATCTGTGGAATGGAAAATGGTACATCAATTGTCTCCAAAATAAAAATCACTTTTATTATCAAAGAGTTTATTTTCTGAAAGCACAGATGGTGTCAACATGCTTCAGTAGCCATCTTTCAAGTAGCTGAGAACAGAGTGAAATTGGAAAGTAGTGGAAGAGACCATGTACAGAAAGCAGAGCTCTGCAATTCTGATGAACAAAATGGAGTCGTATCTCATGAAGATCAAGAATCAAAAAGCTTGGGTTCTTTACTTTCTTTTAATTCAGGAAAGTTTTAAAACAAAACTACCTTTGCATGTCAAAATGTCATCATACCTTTACATTTTTCCAGTTCTCCATGGGTGATAATAATTGCACAAAGCCTGAGTACAAAAATAATTTTGCTGCCTCTAAAACTATTCTCAGCTTTCTGGTTATTTTCTTCGATCATACATCCTATTGAATCCTTCAGTCTCAGAACTGAGGTGGTTAAGTAATTTCTAATCAAGCCTATAAGTCAGAGAGGTAAAGATAAAAACCTCTGTGTAGGGTATTAATACCCAAGACAATATAATTAGACACAAAATGTTTAACAGTTATAAGGCAGAAAAATCAAAAATCGACATTATCTTTCAAAGGACATTTTAATCTTGTCCTATATGCCTTTTTTCATGAAACTGATACTGCAGGTTTGACCATGTGTATTTTCATTTATCCCCTATGTGTTGTCATGTCAAATTGTTGCAAAAGTGAACTGAAAAGAATGTATCTTGGGAGCAGGTCTCGGTCAGCCCATCCACCTGCAAGCTCGTCTTTTCAAAGTACATGAAAATATCCCTTTGCAGTCAGAGGTGATTTCTCTGACTACTCAGGCTTGCAGAGATGAGCATATAACAGCTGAGGCTGAGTAGGAACAGAGGCACAGGAAAAAGTTACAAGGTTCTTTACAAAGTCATTAGCAGTTTTCATCTTTTCCACTACATAACAGTTAAATATAGTTATCTTGTTAATATTATCTTATTATTTTAAATCTTTTTTTCTATTATACTGTGATCTTAATTTTTCCTCATTCCTTCTATCACTTTCCTTTCATCTCCTCTGGAACCCCTTGCAGCACCCGGATTATGGGGGAAAAAAAAGGCCTTTTCTACCAATGGAGGGTATTTGGTCTCTCTCTTTGGAATACTAATGTTGATGCTGTTGTTCCTGGTAATCACACCGGTGACAAGACTAAAGGGTGAATGATAATGTCTCTAGAAAGTTTGCAACTGAAGTATAAGTTAAAAATACTCATCATGGAGCATTTTTTTACTCTTTTGCTTTGTGGGGGGATTTTAAACTGTTGAGCACTGCAGTGAGCAGAATCTCAAGAAATGCACTGATGTACAGCTGGACAATGACATCAGAAGAATTAGGGGTATTCAGGTCTTTTCACAAGAAAAAACTTTATATACTTTCATGGAACTGGTGGCCCTGGTGCCTTTAGCACCTGGAGTTATCAGAGCTTTTCTCCAAAAAACTTTCTGAATTAAATTATTTTGTTTTTATGTTGCACTCCTGAGTGCCTTTTCAGAGACAGAGACTTTTTAAAAGTATAAAACATTATATTTCTCCTTAATTTTTCTTCTGGTAAAAGGAAAGTGACTGTTTAATCCACAAGAAGTAATGTATGCATGTATGTAAGGAAACTGAAATAGTGCAGAGGATAAAGGTGGTGTTTTTGGCTTAAATTGAAGAAGAAAAGAGGAAAGCATAAATAATTCTGTGAGATTAGTTTGCTTATTTAAATTAATTCTTAGTTCAATTCTGATATTCCCAACACTGTTTTCCACAAACACTAAAGAAAAAAACCCAAAGAAATGAAATTAAATTCTTAGTATAGGGTGACAGAAAAAAATCTTGAAAATAGTAGTATGTGGACTTCATATGGGCCTAATTTTCTTCACTAGGATTACTTATACTCTTCACATTAGTTTAACATAAACTGGTACATTTACTTCAAACTACAGAAATATTAAATCTTTAATGCTTCTGCATTAGTACTAACTAAACTAAGGAAATTATCTGCATCATTATAAAGCTATAACTTTGTTGGATAAGATTTTTTTTTAATTTGAAACAATTATATAGTCTAACTTTTGCATTGCTGCCTTTATGACAAGAGACACTAAGAACAAAAGATGATGCAATTTTCATGAGAACCACTGCCTGTTTTATTTGTGTCATCTGTTATGAACCTGAAGTCAAATTTTTCCAGCAGCAGGAGTGTATCTATAGGTGTAATTGGGATCTCGCTGTTTCCACGGCATTACATTGAGTCTTAGTTTACTATGTGTTGCTAGCCTCTAGTTTGCTACAAGAGTGCATGTCCCTCCCCTGGTTAAAGACAGTAGGTACAGCTATTTCAATGCTAAATGTGTGCAGGAGCCCTTTGTGAGGACTGCAGCCTTACCTCTCAAAGTCTTACATGTGTCCTTAGCAAAATCACAATGACCCAAACCCTATCAGAGGCGTGTTCTGGGCTAAAGTACATGAACAGAAAATGTATAATCAAACATGCACATCAGTACAGGGTTTTCCATCGCCATTGGTCATTGATTAGTAAGATAAAAAACACTTTTCAGGATAAGAAATAAGAATAGAATAATTTCTGCCTTAATCTTTCTGTCTCAATTTCCTACCTTCTGAGCAGTCACCAGCCTGAAGCCTAAGCAGGTTTTGAAATTTGCGGTTTCTTTCCTGATTTGCAGAACCTTTCTGTCACATCTAACTTTTTTCTGACTTCAGCAGTCTAGTTAGGTCAGGCTATTTCTGACCTAGGCCTAAGCTCCCTGGGTTCTGAACAGTGTTTGTCTCTTAAAGACTCTTATTTGTTTTTCCTTCTTACCTGCCCTTTCATGATGAGCCTTCCACCAGCTCACAACACCCAGTGGATCACAGACTTCTCTGTTCTGCTTCGGGTAACTTTCCATTGTTTCAAAATAAACTCCTTCCCACAGGCAGAGAAGAGAACACTGGCTCTCCTGGGCTTCTGCTAACCCATCATCCCAGCTTGCCTTTTTTTTTTTTTTTTTTTTTTTTTTTAACTACTGTCTGTGGTCTGGAGGGACATGGAATAGTCCTTGCCAGCAATACTGCATTGACTTTAGTATGGAAGAATTAAAAAAAAAGGAAAAGCAGATGAAGTTTTTAATACTTCTACCTCACGAAACAAAGTCTGTAAATTGTGTAAATGCAATTATTCAAATCATCACAGCCAATTAACTTGTTTGGACTTGATACATTTTTTTTCTCCCAGTGGAGAAACTATAGAACTATTGAGTTCACTAGCAGGGGAGTCCTCCTGAGACAGAAAATAATATGAGATAGAGATAGTCTCTTTGCAAAAACCTCCTGGCACTTTCATGTCTCTAAGTTACTTTTATGCAATGAGCTAAAATGTCTGTGGCACACCATGCTAAAGAAACACTCATGGATTTTCATCCTTCACTCATCTTCTGTCCCAGATAGCAGAAGGGAGAATGAAAATAGTGCTGTGCATTTTCTGTCATTATGGAAAGGGCTGTGCATAGTCATTATTTGTAATCTACAATACTATTGAAATTTAGCAGTTTGTAGATCTGCATTTCATCAGCATTTCTCATCATTACTACAAGAGATTTACCAGCAGGAATTTGGGTGGACCATGTTTACATATATTTATCTAAACACATGTTTATGTTAATGCCAACCAGAACATATAAAACCATCCACATAAAAATGGATTAAGCATAGCTGGGTTTTCAATCTAATATTAATAAAGCAAGTTCTAACTCACTGAAGGTTAGCTTTCACAACAGCCATTAACAGGCGTTAATATAGTCACTCTGAGATCAAACCTTTGCAGAATCATTAAGACTTCAAGTTTCATACTATTTTGCCCTTGAAATTCACCAGTCGTATGGACTGCAGAATGAATTTTAGTTGGAAAATAACAGGTCAGTAAACTAGAACTAGATCTCTAGATCCATTTTGCACAGAGGTTGAGTGAAAAAAAAAATAAAAAGAGAATAATAATTTTCCTCCTTCTCAATGTCTTTTTTTTCCTGAGAATAGAAAACAAGAAATACCTTGATCCTGCTTTCCAAAAAGTAAACAAGGTGATAACAGCAACAGCCACTCTGTGTTAAACTTTCCCTCATACAGAAGGAACTTTGGGATCCTGCAGATTTCTGCCAAATACCTTTGCTTCAGTGCAACAAAAAGGCCAAATGAATGCACCATAGTTAGTCCCTAACTCAGCAGGAGGGATCACAGAGTGAGGACACTGACTGGCAAACGATGACAAATCTTGCGACAGACCCCAGCTGGCGACTCTGCCCTTCTGACAGGGGTCAACAGCAGAGTCAGCAGAGATAATGTGGGCCAGCTTGTCAGCTGCCTCTGCACAAAGTCCTTTGCTGGCAGCCTAAACTGAGACTTCTAGCTTTATATTTGCATCTCTGAGGGTGAGAGTTTGTGATAAAGCTGAACCAATCTAATGGCTCACTTCCAGCAAAACTGGCTGCCCCCTTCTCCTGTGTTATCTCCTCCTAGATGCTGACTTTGGCACTCATCTGACCAGAAAATGAGGCATTTCAACTTGCTTAGCCAACAGAAGGCTGATATTAAAACAGGAATGGGCACCACGTGTAAGTGGCTGAAAGAAGGAAAGAAAATTGTGCCTGTAAGTGTCCAAAAGAGGACTGTTCCCTTTGGTGCAAACAGTTAATAGATTGGCTCATTCACACTTTAGACTCTCATCTTATGGAGTAGAAATGGAGAACGTGCCTCCTACACCAGCTGCAGTGGTTAGTGACTGCCACAAACATAAAGAACAAATAAATGCGGATGGTAAGGCAGCCACAACATTATCTGCTAGAAATAATGTCCTGCCTGGGATTATCCTGTGTTCAGGTTACATTGGAATTAGCCATTCAGTCAGCAAAACACTGGGTTTTGCTACCATCTAGCATGCTGCATCAGCATTATGCTACTATTTAAAGCCACCAGCACTTGAATTCCAACTACTACAGCAAACAAGCCAGACAGGATGAAACTGAAATACCGCTTAGACTTGTGCATGCTGTAATTATGAAATGTAATTGCACGTGCAGGATATTTGAATTAGCTTTAATCTGGCTATCACATTTGTTAAAAGGAATAAAACAGAAGTGGTTCTCCAGAAGACATACAAGACTGCCTAGGACCCTGAAAACTTACTTAGTTGTGTTATGAATATTTGCTAAACTCAGAGCAGCTGAAGACCCCTTTATGCTTACCAAAACTTAATATAATAGGAACACTGAAGTCAGTCAAAAAATGCAATGCAGATACCTCCTTCATTTGAACTTTTACAAAACAAATTGCTGTTGTTCCCCATGAGCTACCAAGAAAGCTCCACTTGCAGATTCTCAGAGTTAAATATGGCACAGAAAACTTTGCGAGGCTTGCCTACTTCCTACTGATTTTCTTTGGCAAACTAAAAGCATTCTAAAGAAATGTGCCAATATAAACCAGTCAGCATAACTGGACAAATAATTTCTGACTAATTCCAGATTATTTTTGTTGCTTAATTGTCATTTGGCCCTCGATTACAAGAATAATAGATTTATACTCTTAAGCACAACTTCCTAAGCAGATGCAGTTCTGGAGCTCAGAACACAAGAGTCTGAAGCCTAGGATGCAAAAATATTGCCATGGAAAAACACAGAAAAAAACAGGAAGCATCACTAAAGCTAAGTAGTTCTTATTTTAATTTAACTGGCATCAAACCCAATTATTTAACAAATTTATGATTCTCTGTTTTGGATTGAAACCAGGCAATTGAAGCAGTATTTGCAGGAGGAGGGAGGGGGGAGGTGGGAAAGAGAAGGCAGGCAAGTTTGCTCTGAACGTTCTGTTCAGCTTCTTGAGTCTAAACCATTTTTGTTCTGATGATTTTATATCTTTCAGATGCTCACTGTGAATGTCAAACACTGCCACAAGCTAGAGCAGATCATTTTCCATTCATACATCTCAGCCTAACCAAATGAAGGACCAAATCCATGTCAAAGCCTTGCGTCAATTTTGCTCAGACCTGTGAAGAGGTGTCATGCATTTCTAGTTGAGTTAACATCTCCTAATCCTAGGATTAATTGTTAGCACACAGGGCCTGGGTAAAGCCAGAAGCTGCTTCTGAAGGAAGGACCTTATTTAAAGTGATGAGAGTGCCCTGGTAAAAAAATAGAAAACTTTAGAGGAAACAGCCTGGCCCAGGCTAATATGCTTCAGTTAGCTCAATGCACTTACATGTCAGTGAATCATGAAGGAAAAAAAGACCTGCTTAATATCAACCTCTTTTTTTCCTACTAAATTCGTCTAGCTACATTAAAAAAGACTGCAGGCTTCCTAAACCCTTTTGTCTCAGGTTATTTTCATACCTGCTTTACAGAGGATCATGTTTCTGAATCCTTCCCATGATGTCTATGATAAACATGACAACAGGAAACTGTGTGAGAATTACATTTTATTTAAAAGAAAAAGATCAGGTAAATTAAAAAAATGTCTTCTATAAAATTGTGTCCTTTCTTCAAGAAATTCAAATATTCAGAATTGTCTTCACAGAAATATATGTTGTTCCTTCCATTTTAATATAAAAAATAAGTTTTTATTGCTTTATTTTACCTGTGGAAGGCGAACAGCATGATATCTTCTTTATCACTCCGAAGAACAAGAGACAAACATTGCGTGGCTACAATAAGAATACTGCTTGGCAATAGCAATGTTAACAGTCAAAAATAATAAAAAAATAGCCAAGAATGATATCTATAAAGGTCTATTTGCTCTCAAATGGTGCAATTTAAAGTCCTCTTCAGTATTTTATATGAAGATCCCATGAAGGATCTTCAAAACATAATGAAGTAAGAATCCAGCTCTTCTTTCTGTCAGTACATTATTTCAGAAGAATACATCAAGAACTAGATAAAACAGGAAATAACAGCAAGTTGAAACTAATCTATATTAAAAGTATGAAGGAAAAAGTCACTGGGACTAATTTGTATGAGCCCTATATGCCAGTAATAATAATCTTCTCAGCAAGAAGTTTCCAAAACGCCAACAATTTTTTTCCTTCCATAGGTACAATGTAAATAGTAAGGTGTATGAAATAGAATACAAATCCAGGCATGTTTCTTTTAACAGCAATAGATCTTCATTTAGACTTTCATTAATGAATCTTCTTTTTCTTTCTTTGTTACTTCTGTTCATCTTCTTTATTTGAGACATTTTTTGGCCTCTACTTGCCGGCTGTATTCTTCCATTAACCAGTCATCAAGTGTTCCCATAGAAACATCTGGGGTTTTTTTCCATTATGCTTTCTTTTATACTTTATTATTTTCACATTTGTTTTATGTTTCTCCTCTGCCATATTTTCACCTCCAGATCCCTATCAAAAATACATTTTCTCTAATAGTTGACTCATCTAGAGATGTAGAGACATAGTTTAGTTATCTAATTTAAGTTTCTGGATAGATGATGTAAGAAGCAAAAGTGTTAATCCCAGGTTTTCAGATCCATTGCAAATTAAATATTAACCATGAACAATTAGATCAAAGAATTATGTGCATAAAAGTTCACAATACACTCAATATAAACCTACAACAGTCAAAATAATAATAGAAAAATGCAGTTGTAATGAGTGTAATATTTTAACTGAAGAACTAATTTATTACTTGGACCACTTACCAAAGCATGTTGTAGATTCTATGCTATTCAAAGTCTTTACTATTGAGCTACTTGTATCTTAAAGGGCATGTTAGCCAGAAACTTTTTGATGAGTGATTTAGATTCTCAAATCACAGAAAAAATAAAAATGTGCTTAAAATCTATGCAAGACAGAAATTAGAAGAGGAAATCTTGCAGGCAAAGCACTCACTTTTGTTAAATTTCTGTCTTTAAAACATTTTGGCTTCTTAAAAAGTCTAGGAAAAATATCTAGGGAACAAAGACAGAAATGAGTGGGATTTATCAAGATTCAGGGATTTTCCAGAACCTAAAAACAGGTGGAAGAAGTGTCATGATTGAAAAGGCCATGCAAAAAAAAAATAGATTTACTGATGCTGTGCATTAAAGAAGCAGGCTGACAGCAGCAAAATTACAGCTGTCAGAGATGGCCCCTGTCTGTCTTGTTGCTGCAGGGCCTGTTGGAGGGTGATGCTACATTAAATCTTTCTGAGAGCTTATGTCATTAAACAGTATGCAAAATACTAAGGAGGAAAGAAAATATTGGCAAAATGACTATGTATTTGTCTTTGTAGCATATAATATTCAGCACTTACACACATCGATTTTTTCGCAAATAAAATTAAGCAGCATATTTTCAAGCTATTGACTTTCTATTGATTTTATTAAAAAATTGGGATTATCTTTAAATGTTAGCACAACCATCTTTCCAGAGATGTAAAAACACTTTCTTCTTGCTCAGCAACTCACCCACCGCTATAGCATAATTGCTAATAAAATTCAAGGAGAGTTTCAGTTCGATACCAATAAGTAATATGAATTTATCCCCCACCAAAAATTATAACAGCAGAAGCTTCACCTTCTTCTGAAATTCATATGGCAGATATGCCACCTATATATGCTTACTTAAAGAACGAGCTATTTTACTGAAACACTCATGAAAATAGCAAGCCAAGCAGCATATTTTTAAGAGCATTTAAGGACATGAAGATACAAACATGCCCTCGGGGAGTTTCTCTTTCAAATCGTGTCATTCTCCATCAGATCAGAGGATGTCAGATTCTCTACAGCAGAAGCCATCAGCTGGTGAGTTTTTAAGCAGCTCACAAGTAGCTTGCTTACAGGTCCCTTGGGCTGCTGCTCTGATGAAGTGGTGACACGCAGTCAGCAACAGAGCTGAGCTGGTACACAAGACTTTGGGTAATTTGAATATTTGGCTCTTTATCTCCCACTAATCAAAAACTCCCACACTCTACATCCTCCTCACTGAGGATTGTGCCTTCACAGGGGGTTTTGAAATACGACACTTGGGTCAGCAACATCGGTAGCCTTTGCATTTAAAAGGTTTCAAAATGCAACTAGAGTCCTGGTATACCCCTGTTTTCCTTGTTGGAAGCATCTGTATTTTATATGCAACATCCTGCAAGCTTGGTATATTTCCCTGAATCCCTTTCCATATTCCCTATGTCAATTAAGAAAGTGATCAGAGTAGCACATCTTGCCCTTCTGCCCCCTCTGCCTCCTCTGCCCATGCTCCCAGCATGCTTAGACTACATCTGGCTTTACTCAGAAAACTGAAACAAAATAAAATGTTGTCTATATGGCTGGACTTCAGCTGGTTTTATGACAAAAATTGGATTGAAAATGAACTGGAGCAATTTTTTAGATTAATTGTTCTTTAACAGGAACTGCTTTCTTTAAGGGGGGTGCTTGCAAAGTGGTTCAGAGCTCCTGCTGCCCCTCCACTAATAAGTTGTATTGGATTTATGGCAAGAGTGGCCCTGGCTGCCCCACCCAATATTTCATTCTGGTGAGTGCAATATGACTACATTCACCACTACCTACATTACTCTTACATCTGATGCTGCTGATGGGCACTGTCCTGTCAGACTGAAGTACTAGTACACCCAATCTTTAGAAGGTTTTTTACTCCTTCAAATGTTCACAGGAAAACCACCATTTCTGGAAGTGGACACTTCATCACTGTGCTGAGGGTGTTATTGCCAGTTTTCAAGTACATCTCAAGTGCAGACTCCCAAATATGTTGATTTTCTGTGGAGTCATCAGCTCTTGGCTCAGGTGCCACATCGCTGGGACAGCCTCAGCAATTTGGGTTGAAATCTTTTAAAAAAGCACATTAATTAAAGTGAATTTATCAGGAAATATGATACTGCTATGGGCAATATGCTCATTCCTTGTGAACTTGATTGCACGCCTCTGAAATGGGGGAGCCATACTTCCTGTCCAGAAAGATCCTAAACGTAACAAAGAAGTATAGGGACATCCTATTGCCATACAATCAGATACAGTAATCTTTGTCTTTTAATTATTAGAATGTTTCATGACCACACAAAACTCTGAAATGAAGTCTAAAGTTCTATAGAACTAGATATATAGGTCTATATTTAGATGCTGTCTAATTTCTTTTAGAAGAGGATAGTTTTTTTAAAAAAATTTTCAGCGTGTATAGAGCTATGTTTTGCAGGCTTCAATGGTTTCTGTAATGCAGAGGGTTTAGCTACTACTGTGGCTAAAGCAAAACCTCCTCATAGAAAAATCATCTGCATTTAGTGAGAACAGATGCTTCAAATTGACTTTCAGACTGAAACATAAACTCCTCTAAATCAGGGTCATGTTTAACTGTAGGGCAGCTGAACTGCTTTTCTATTGCATATGGAGGGAGTATCTGGAGCTAAGCTTCTTTTTGAAGCAATCATGTTTTGTTTTCCAGAATTATATTCAGTCTGTGGGGAAATTATTCAAATAATTCTAATCACCCAGATGAAATGTTGTCCATTTATCTGAGTAAATATGCTTTAAGTGCAGCATTTGAATGCTGTTGGAAATTTATATTCATTTCATTCTTTGTTTTTCTTGTGAAGCAACGCTTCTGTAAATGGTCCAGTCCTATCATTCAGTTTAAATGTTTCTAGATTCTATGTTAATTTAAGTCTAATGCTTTGGTTTGACTAATCAGAGTACTATAGCTCCAATGTCAGATGTTAATGGCTAAAATGAAGGGCACATGTAAGTGAAATAGTATAAAAAGCTTAAAATCATTTGGAGTTTGTGTAATTGACCCTATAATTTTTGCTTCATGAATCACTAAGTCAAACCAACAAAATGCATAGTAATGAAAGTGATATTTAATTTGAGAGAGCTGTAAAAAGATACTGTTTTACGTATATTGTGTAATTATCTGTCCTTCAATAGTGATGCCATGTTGAATTTTGTCTTTTCTTTTATACCCGTTATACCTTTTTGCAACTTCTGTATTCTTGGTGCTTTTTGCCTACATTCTTGGACTTGTTTGTTAAGCTAAGAGACTAAACATTTTAGAGGCTTCGTAGTTAGGGTGCCAGGGTGCCCAGACCCCAAGGCCCTCTCCAGAACACATTTTGTAAACTAAGATAGAACCATCCAGGGGAAGGTTCCTTGGGAGGGGGGGCTCATTTGAGCCTCTCATTGGGGAAAATTTGATAGATATGCTAATTAGTAAGACCTAGAATGTAAGACCAGATCTAGAAGAGGGGACTTTGCGGAGGCGATGGTGGGGTGCACAGAGGTGTATTCGACCTGTTCATGGTGCACCTAAGGATCCTTACAATAAATACCAAGGTAAAACCCTTTTTCCCCTTCTAATCGTGTTCGCCTCTTGATTTTTCAGACCAGGAAAGGCATCAATAGCATTATTTCAAATATCTCAGCTAAAATATGTCAGAATCCGAAGTAGAGTTAGAGACAGCTACAACAACCTGTTGCAATCATATTAGTTAAGAAGGTCCTACTACCTTTATCTTTGTGGCCAAAGGATGTGTATGCGGTTATGTTGGAGACAGCAGCACACTTTGATCAAAAACTGTATTTTGATCTGGTTTTGCAAAGTAAAAATTATACAAATGAAACTTGTTCAAATTCAGCTGTTGACTCAATCTTATTATCATACATTTGATATATTTTTGCAAAATGCTATTGAGCTATAACTGATGCATTAATTTGGACTAAGAATACTCCAACTTTTGCTTGGAATGACACTATATGGCTCATAGACAAGAGTATTCATCTGAAACAGTGGTACCATTTCAACAATCAAACTGAGAGACTGGACTTGCATTTAGCCAAGGACTTTCCACTGCACAGTGGGTCATAAATTTTAGCAGAAAAGGATGAGGTATTATCCATCCTAAAATCAGTCCCAATTAATGTGTTTCTTAACAACTCAGACACATTTTAAAGTTATTGTTTTCTAGGAATCTACAAACCTTGCATGATTCCCACAGTGACATTTTGCTACAAAGCAGTAAAAGTGTTTGGAATGGGTTTTGTAATAGCGTGCTTGCGTGGGCTGGCCCTTGAAACAGAAAAGTCCCTGACATCAAACAAAGCAGAAATATATCACAGTCACCAAGGTCTTTGTCTCTCTTTCTCCTCTTTTCTCTCTCTTTTTCTCCCTCTTCAACTCTCAATCTTTCTCTCCTTCTCTTCTCTCCCACTGCTTGCCATGGTTTTCCACAGAGAAACCACATAAAAAAGATCCCAACCTGCACATTTCTTCTATTTGGCTCATACGTTATAGACCAAGTCAGTGTAGGACAAAAAGTTACAGTGTTAATTTACTTTCTTCATAGAGGAAAGAAGAGGAAGATGTAAACCAGATGGACAAGACAAGACAAGGGTCCTACCTAACTCAGAGCAGCTGAAGTGCCTGCCACTGATCTGGATTAGGGGAGCATTTTACTGTTTCAGATCAAAGGCAAAATGTTAAGATGTCCTGCAAGACCTGTTCCAGGAGTGAAGTGTTAGGAATTCTGTAGTCCCTACAGAAGCTGTAAGATCTGCTTAGGGATTCCTTCACTAAATTCAACACTCTTTTAAGTTTTTTAAAGGATAAATCACAGTTCATAGAACTATTTTAATTATGCTGCAATTGATCCAAAAAGAGAAAATAACATCTACAGAAGAACTTCTGCAAACTCAATCCGGAAATGTTTCCAGATTCACAATAATTTTAATTTGCTGACAACAGATTTTTTTAATATGCTTTCAATAATCATTGAGAGCAATTCCTCGTATCAATGAGAATCAATACATACTCTTTAGAAGCCTGACCTCAGCCTACTGCTTTCATTTAAGGCTCAACTTATCTTTATGCAGATCCTGAGACTCAGGATGCTACCAAGAGGCACTGAAGTTTCTATCCATGTATCTCTCAGCTCCAAGCAAGGATCAGGTTTAACATAGTGATATACCATTATATCTTTAGGACTAGTTACATTAAAACTGATCTCCAGATGTTTTTAGACCAAAGTAAATAGGCTGTAAATAGGTTTGTTATGAGCCAGTATATTTCACAATCCTATTTATAAATATACTGAAATGTGTTAGCCCTCTGTATCTCAGTCAGAATGTTGTTGTCCTTTCTTTCCCCCAACCCAACTTTATTTTTTCTGGTGGTCAGAAACTTGTTTCTAGCCTAGATTTATTGATGACCTATGTGTACTTATTTCTTTTTATACCAGCATTACTCGTGTATGTGTTTCTTCTCCTTTACAAGTGTTAAGTCCTTGAAGAATTTAAAAAGAGCAGTTGTATCTATTCTTGGCTATTCTCTTGTTAAAGTATGAGACTTGGGATTGGATCCTCTAAGGTATTTGTCTGCCTAACTCTTATTAAGGCCTCACATCATCACTGAAACCATTAGGCATTAGGTACTCAGTAGGAGTTCAATGTCTAAAGTGCTTGGGGAGGCTGAACTGAAGCATCTTTTCACCAAAGCTATTCTTTCCTTATCTTTCTTGGACATTGATAGCACTGCACCAAAGATAGAAATTTCTCAGTGCCTTATAGAAAGCTATTAATATTTTCCAAAGTCTGTAGGTTAATTTTGGCTTTATCTCATGTTAAGTTTACCTTTCTATAAACTGAAGCGTACATGAGATACTGTGTCCAGCTTGCGTAATCAAGACTTTCTTCCCATAATCCTTTCCAGTAAATAATCTATGGTAAAATTATTGCTACTAATCTTTCATTACATACCTGTAATTATAAAATTTCATCCTAGAACACCTAAGCCACTTGAGGACACTCGGTTCCTCTTACATACTATTTGATCTGTTTCTGGCTATACACACCCTTTAGCTCGACATCTCCACAGCTTGATGTCATCAGCAAAATTACTATTCCTCTTGATTCTGGTCTTTGATTCTACTAGTCATATCTCTCCAGTCTTGCAATTCATATCTCTACAGAATTCACCAGTGTTTGCTCCAAGATGGCAGCTGTGGTTTTGAGCAAGATTTAGAAATTCGGAAAATACAGAGCTGCGTAGCTGAAATTTTGTTTAGTCATGCACTGATCATTACTCTGTAATTCTTGTGCTACTTCTCTATTTCCCAGCACAATTAGTGGTTTCCCATGTGATACTACATCTGTGCTTTACCATTGTATCTGTAGAATAGACTATTTGGAAGATCAGTTATCAAAGATAAAAACAAACATAGTCTGGCATGATCTACCTTTGGTTTAATTTAATTTTCAATGAGCTTAATTGTTCTTTTCATCTGATCTGCTTGATCAAAGATGTAAGTGATCTTCTGAATGATTGATTTATCTGCATCTTCTTCCCCAGTAGACTGACTCCAAATTTAGAGAGATTCCTCCATCTGAAAATGTTGCCCTGGAGTACCGGCTCCCTTGACCTCTCCATGCCTTCAGACCATCTCAAATATGCACAACTTGCTTCTTACTGAAGCCAGTCAGAGTCAAGATTTAGCAGCTCTTTTTAACACAGTAATTGGATGTTAAGATTTATCTGCATCACTCAAGCAAAAGCATTTAAGTGTCACTGTTCTCGTTATGAAAGGTTAGAAAAATTGTCACTCCATTAAAAATACAAATGTAAAGTGCACTTAAACACTGACCAAGTTGTTATATGGATGAAACTTAATTACCTGTTGTCCATGAAATGCAACATGCTGCAGAAAAATACTCAATCACTGAGGCACAATCAACTCTGTTCATGCATTAGCCAAATCCATAAACTAGAATGCTAAAGGACGTTCATTATGTCCTTGTCTATATCATCATCAAACCAAAAAGGAAAATGTTTGTGTACTGGTCTAAAGGACATTCCAAAGAGCTGCTTCAATCCCTACTTGAATACACATTACAGAAGATTTTGCCTTTGCATTTAATACTACAAACCCATGATGTTTCCCTCCTAATATTTGCCAGGGAAAAATCTCTGGTACTGACAGAAACAAAATCAGATTGACAGTCTCTCACCGCCAGACCACTCTTCCAGTTAAGTCCAAACACCAAATATAAGAAGTTGTATGTTTTTCATGAACCTACAATATCCTTGCTTAGATGAATGTGAACAGTTTTCTTACCTATATTTTACAAATACCAGAAGAAATCAGGTTTTCTTTGCTCCCATTATCATAGAATCAAGAATAAGAGAATGACTGAGGTCAGAAGGGACCTCGAGGTTATCTGGTCCAGCCTCTCTGATCAAGCAGGGCCACCTGAAGCTGATTGTCTGAGACCATGTCCAGATGGCTTTTGACTAACTCGCAGGATGGAGACTCCTCAACCTCTCTGGGCAACCTTCTTGATGGTCAAGATCACCATCACCTTCTTGAGCACCATCATAGTGAATAAATTTTTCCTGATGTTCAGATGGAACACCCTGAATTTCAGATTGCTCCAAATATCACTTGAAGCATTATGAAAGATTAATTAATCCAAGAGTTTTGGGGTTATTTTTGGGAGATTGGTTTTTTTGCTTGGGTTTGTTCTTTGTGGGTTGTTTTTTTCTACTGCTATTGAGACATAAAAAGCATTATGAAATTGCTTTCAGGAAAATTGAAGTTTTCCTGAAATTTCTTTCAGGAAAATAAATGAGGTTTCTTTTGAAGTGCGGTGATAAAATACTGGATTTCTCAGTGTGCAATCCTACCTATAAGTCCATACAGGTCTTCTCCTGAAGGTAACTTACACCTGCATCAGGTAACCTAGGAAATCTCAGGGGATATCTTAAGAACGATGGTTCAAATAACTCCCCTTTTTCAGTCTGCTACTTTCCTTTGACAAACGTGGGTAGAGACATTGATGAAATGTCAACAATGAACCTCTGTTACATCCTTTTCAAATAGAAACAATGCCTGTTTTTGTCAACTGCTTTTCTATTTTATTACTGATCTATCTCATAGATAATTAATTTAAATTTTGTTAACTAAAATCCTAGAAATTGGTCTAATAATCTTAAAGCTAGCATCAATTGAATACATTTTAATTGTTTATTTAATGGAGTCAAAGCAAAATATAAATTTATTTGCAAATTATAGCAAATACGTTAGCAGATATATTCCTGTTATAGCTCCAGGAGGAAAAATATATTAAGTATCTTAAAGTCCAAAGAACAGAAAATGCTGATGTATCCATTTCGATGATGTTTACTTTTTTATTTATGCATACTTTTATTTTACATTGTTTTCATAATTAATTTTTTAAAGTTTTGATTTTTTAAATAGTGTTTTTGGCTGGCTACTAATACATAATATGGATAATTAAGTATATTGAAATCAATAAGTCTGATGTGAATTTTAGCACAAGTAAGCCACCAGATCTGCTCTTTTATTCTTCCTGCTCCTTTCCCCCTACCCCCAGTTCCTTTCCCACTCAAAGAGCCTTTAATGAGCTCTCACCATCTGACGACTGCAGGAGAATGATATCTCATTTATAAAATATTGTAACTAGGGCTGAAAGGAAAGCAGAGCAGATTAAATTGAAGAGATTTGCAAAGCTGCTTTTTGGACAACCATCCATTTTGAATATAAACATTTAGATTTACCAAAGGTAGTGGGAGCAAACTATGCAACTACCTCTTATTATAATTTGCTTATTTACACTTTAATGAAAAAAATATTGTTGTATCAGTTCTTCTTTGCTACCATGATAAAACTTGCATTTATATAACCCGTAATCGCTTTCACTATGGGCATAAGGGAAAAATTGATTTTGAGATGACAACCACAAATATTTATTTTTACATACAGATTGGTTTTGAAAGTTTACAAATTGTTTGTAACAATATAAAAAAGGGAAGGTGATTTTAGAGCTGTGTCCACAGCAATTATTACTGTGTTGAGAGCTAAAATGGATGGAATGAATAGGCGTGACATCCATGTTCCACTTTCCTGAGCTATAGCACAGATTTTACTTCCTGTGATTTACTTTGCTGCTATTCTTCTTTGTCAGAAGATATAACTGCAAAAGATAAAAAAGCGTGTTTCAATATGAGATCAGTTAATTCCAGCAAGCCTGAGATATTTTGCTAAATGGTCCTCATGCATTTTCATTATATAGGTATTACTTTTTCCATTGAAATTTTTTTCAATGCCTATAAATAAAGACATTAAATATCATTTGTCCCCATCCTTGGGAATCTTTTGAGGCCTAATTTTTCAGGTTTTCAGTGGAAATAGAGAAATTATATTAAATCTCACTTTGTCTTCCCCTTCACAGAACACTTGCTGGTTTCCTTTTTCTATTGACAATTGACAGTTACTCAAAGCAGTTAACAAATTTGAAGGTCAACTTCAGAATATGTGAGAGGAGAAATTAATCTTCCTACACATCATATTTAAGTCTTTTACAAAGTACTTATCCTTTTTTTTTTTTCCTTATGAGGAAGGACTAAAACTTACCTACATCTGTAGCTTTACCTTCCTAAATCCATTGTGCTGACTGAATGACGCATTTTTCCTAGCAGCATAGCCAATATCCTCAACAACTCTCTGTAGAAGTATCTACAGCAGAAAGAACTTGGATAGAAAAATGCAGATATACATCTTTTCCCAGCTTCTTTTATGGCAGAATAACATGGTATTCTTTTATATCCAACATTTTTTGAGCACCTAACCTCTCTACCATTATATTTACAACTTATCATGATCACTGTGTTCAGAAAAGGGCTTCAGAGCCACCGCCACATAAGAGGTAGGACATAAATGGGAATCATAAGCTATTTCACCAGTGCAAGCCCCAGTGCTTTTCAAATAGGATGCATTGTCTTTAAAACATTCCCATGAAGTAGTATAACTCCCAGTCCCTACACAGATCCCAGAAACCTGGGACTTGCCTCACTGACAGCTAGCAATTATTAGGAAAAAGTAAGGAGGTGAAAGCTGCCTACATACATGTACTTCTCATTGACAGTCAGGAAAAAATAATAGGTACTGAAATACAACTTTTTAAAGCTGCTCTACTAAACTGGTATTGTAAGTAGCCCGAAACATTTCCTACACACCATTTTTGATAAGGACTAAAACAACTCTAGCTCCTTATTTAGCTTTATCTTATAAACAGACTTTCCTAACATCCTGGTGATGATGAGAATTGGTAAATTTCCACACATAGGAGTTCTGAACCCCCTTCTGATCAGTTCTATAGTATTCTCGTAAAATGTTTTTGTTAAATTCTGATCATACGAATATAATCTCACTCTATTGTTTCTTTTGTAGCTTGACTTTTATTGAAGTTAACAAAAATTTTAGGTCTAAAACTATAAATCTTTGCGTATTTTACTTATGCACAGTACAGTGTCAGAATCTGAGTGTAAGTATAATACTTACATATAACAGCCTTTTTTATTGTTAAATTTGTTTAATTTTTTCTGCCTTTTTGTTTAAATTCAGTCCTTGGCAGAATCTTAAAATATAGTAACTAACAGCAATTCCCAAAAAATAATTCTGCTGTTGACTAACTTTTATTGGAATCTAAATGCCACATTCTGAAGCATTTTTTAAACTAATTTTTTAAAATTTTAAATTCATAGAATATTGATTTGCTCAGTTTTAAATAAAAATTATCAAATACAGTGTCAGTTCTTGGTACCAGAGAGAATTCATGAAGATTTGGAATTCAGGCAATGGTAGTTCCACATCATGCAGCAAACATTGTTTACTTAAATTCTGTTTTCACAGCTAGTAACATCTCAGTGATTCAAATCATGTCAACTGCTGCCGCAGTGGCCCTCTTGAGAGGAGAGGGGTGTAATAAAGGTTTTCAATTTGTCTGCACTGGTTTAGCTGAGTAGAAAACATCAAGTGGAGCTTTCAATTTATAATGAATATGATTAAGGAATGTATTTATAAAAATGCATACTTGAAATATGAAAATAAGATTGGAAACAACATTGTGAGCATTGAGCCATATTTGGGAGGAGGGTTGTATTACAAAGATCAGACGGCTACTACTGAAATTTAAATCTCTCTAGTATTTCAATCATTTATTTTTCTGTATACTCTGATCAACAGCTGGCAAGCACATCCACATTTATTTCCAGACAAGACATGTGTTGTCCAGTAGTGAGTAATCTTTCCTTTTGTGGTTCAGTTCTTTCAAAGAATAGTCTTTGAGGGCCAGGAAAACAACTGTGCAGGAAAAGAACTGTGGTGCCAGGGAGAATTAAATTGGTTGGTATATCTGCCAACTTGGTCATTCTTGGAAAATCAAAGCAGCAAAACATGCAAAGAAGTTGTCTTCTTTTGAAATTTAAATCTTGAAGATGATATGACGCATACCTAAGGACACAACATCAGTGTCTGAGGCACAAGATAGTTTTTTCTTTTGTTGGCTGTACTTCATTAAACATACCCAGTGTATGTTAAAGAGTAATGGCAAAGCATAAATTATTGATTATTTGAATTAATTATTTACGATAGTGAGGTATTTGGGCTACATTGACAAAATTATGGATTTAGACAGAGTCCTTCCTTGGGGCTGCAGGGACTTTCCCTCACTTGCTTGGAACATTTCTGTGAGATTTTCTTCCCATTTCAGCTTTTCAGCACCAACACAGAATTGTGCCTTGGAAGCTGAATATGGAAGCAAAGTTCTCATCAGAGGCACTAATAGAAGGAGTAGTGAGGAGGTTGGACAATGACAATCAGAAAGGGACACAAAAAGCATGTAGAGAATTAGAGAATACATGGATTCGGTTTTCTATACTACCTCTTCAACAACACTAACAAAAGATATTTGGGAATCCAAAGCATAGCTTGCGTTTATGCTACTTGTTCTAAAAATGACTCCACGTGCTTACTTCAGAATATCACCTTTGCAAGAATCCATAAAGGGAATAATAAGAAACTGGTGTTCCATTGCAACAACCTGCCTTCCTTCTGTTCCCAAGCCTGGCAGAGGATATGTTTAAACTTGATGAGGTGATGCAAATTGTGACATGTCCTTAGCAGATCAGAAGAGGACTGAAAAACTGTGGAATTTACTTAATCGTATTTATTTTCATCATTTTGGACAGGTTAACACTTTTAAAACATTTAAACCAACAATAATTATATTTCTTGCTTTTTTGACCCCCATTACTGACAGATCGTGAACGTGAAATTCCGCTTAAAACAAGAAAGTAACTTTAGTTTATCTGCAGAGTCATTTCTTGGTAGCTCACAACAACCTTAAGCTATTTACCACCAAATTCAGGTAAATAATACAGTAGAAGCCAAAAGAAGATACAGACTGAATTGTCTTTAAAACCTAACCTCTATGCAAATGATAGAAAGACAAATAAAGACTGTATTCACTGAATAGCCTTCTCCTCCTCCCTACAGCATAAGCATAAGTTGACTGCAGGGAGGAGTTTTTTCACGGCTGGAACCAAACAAAATTTTGATCGCAAACATCTACGCACTTTCCCACAATTTTCATCTTCCCTTCCTAAGGCATTCACTACCATTATGTCCTGAGGTCCTTCTTATTGCTGTCGATGTAGAAGAAAGTAAATCTAAAAGTCTTGTCTGCTTTGGAAGTATTTGGATTTATTTATTTTTTGATTCCTTTTTGTCCCCCAACCTTGTTTAAACATTTAGATAATATCAGAAGACAAGCTGATATTGTGATGTTTGTTTTGTGGGTTTTAAAAAATTTGCATTCATATAGTAGCTTTTATGCAATGTAAATATATTAGTATTAGAAAAGTTTCTAGGTTTTTTTTTTTTTTTTTTTTTTAAAGAACAAATCATTTTGATGCATGTCAAAGGCAAGTGATTTCTGGATGCTGAAAATCACTAGAACACAAGCACATCCACAGTCTGATCTAGGGTTGTTCAAATTGATTTTTCTGTTGGCAAGTAGAAAAAGAAAAATCTAGTACCAAGAAACTGTTTCAGGTGGAGCACTAAAATGTTTTTTGCTGTGTTTTGTTTTCCTGAGACACAAAAATTTGAAAAGGCTCCCTCTGTATCAAAAATATCATTATATTTAAGCTAGAAAGAAACATTTGGATATTTGCAACAGAAGAAACTCATCAAAAAATGTAGTAGTATTTCATTTTACTGAAACCAGACGTTATGGGATATGGAAACTCCAGTCTCAGTTCCTCCTTCTGCCTGAAACGTATCTATGATCTTTTACAAGAATATTCTAGTTCAAATTATTTTTGAGAGAGGAATGCATTCATCCTTGGCTCTCTTTCAAAACCAATCTTTGTTAATTGAGCTGCCCCCTTCTGCTTTCTCACTGCATAAACACTAGAGTTTATAAGAAAGACAGAGCTCCAATAGGAACAAAACAAGATGACCCATACCAGAGCCATACCCATACCCAAAACTGTAAACTAACTTTCAAATGCCAACTGTAGCAATTTATTCAAATGTCTGGGCTAAAAGAAGAGATGCCAGTAAGATAGTCTAGAGGAAGGAATAAATGAAGAAAAATGTTCTAAAGAAGCCCAGGAAGAATTGATGTTCAGGTAACATGAATGAATTAGACAATTGTTGTAATTCTTATTTTCAGGGTTTACATAAAACTGATGAGCAAAATATTAAGAGGAAAAAGAAGCTGAGATGTGTTTAACATTTCTCAATATCAGCCTTTGTATTCTGACTGCCACACTATCAGGGGATAAAATTGCTATGAGACCTATTTGCTGTGCTGCAGGCAGATGATACAAGCAGCATGCTGAAGAGGCATAGTTCTTTCTAAATATGCCTATCCATGTACTTATTCAGCTTCTTTTCAAGATACACAGAAACTGAGGGAAATCGTTCAGTAACATTAAAAAAAGAAACCAACCAACCAACCACACCACACATAAATGCAATCGACTCAATTTCTGTCGTCCAACCACCACAATTTAATGAATGAATACAGGGCAATGCAGAACAATTTGCAAGTGCACTTTTTGATAGAAATTTTTTTTTGCCTCTGGGCAGTTTCAAA
Organism: Myiagra hebetior; assembly: GCA_013397015.1. Lineage (NCBI taxonomy): Eukaryota > Metazoa > Chordata > Aves > Passeriformes > Monarchidae > Myiagra > Myiagra hebetior. Next base: position 1,229,969 of record VWZQ01002424.1, on the reverse strand, counting down.
CCTGTCCTCTGAGGTTTGTTCAGGCCCCATAAAGCATGCAAGAAAGCCTTGCACTGAAATCCATGACCTAGAGCCCTCTTCCTACTGTGCACCAACTACACTACCAAATTACAGACACATTTCCCTTTTGTCAGAGTCTGCATTACTTCTGTTGCTATTGGTAGCATTTATTACTCAAAGTGGCACAAAGAATGGTGAGAATTCAGAACACATGGATATACTCCAGCTCAGCTAAAGACGAAAGATTACAGAGCTACTCTAAGAAAAATGTATGAGAATCAATCACAGGTGGGAAAACCGAGAACTCAGCTCTCCCAAATACTGGCTTAGTGCGGTAATCACAGAGCTGTTGGCCAAATTTCAGTAGTAGTGCTCTATCTAAAAGCGTAAGTGAAATGAGTATGACCATTCCTAGTGTACCTTGTACAGCACTCAGTCATGTCGATGTTTACTAAGGAAAATCTGAGCACACCAACTGGGTTATCTCCCTCTGGAAATAAAAGAAATGAGAATGAAAATCTGGTTGGAGGATCTTAAAGATGTTAAAGGGGGTATTGAGCTGCTCAGTGACTTCAGGATGGTTATTCCCATACAAGGATTGATGATCCTTAAGCATACAGTGATTTTAGCAGTAGAATCCTAGGCAGCTAGAATCTAGGTGTGTGTTTTTAATAGTCTTTGACTTAGACCAATAAATTTGACATAGTATCAGTTTCAGTGCCTTTATAAATCAGCATCTGCAGCAGTGCAGTAGCATTTCCATTAACAGGTGATTTCTCTGTGATTCCCTCTGGTGACAAATCCGTTTACTTTACACATCAACCCTCCAGTGCGGCATTAGTTCACTGCAGCACTTGATCGAGGTATCATCTCATAAGACAAGATCTGCACATGCTGCTGCACAGTTTCACAGTCACCTTGTTCTTTTGTCAGGTAAACCCTAGATTTCTTTCTATTTGAAGTGTTTTTTGTTTTTTTTTTCCTAAAGAAGATTCTGAAGAAATACCGCTCTTATGACAAAACAAAATGTTTGTCACTAATAAGACAATAAAATTAGACTAAAAATTATAAGGAATAAAACTATCACAGACAGTTCTTTTTTCTATCACCAGCCCTAGTAAAAATATATATATTTTTCCTCCTAAATGATTGCAACATGCAAGAAGTCTCAATTTAAGCTTACTTTCAGCCACTTTAGGAAATGACCCTTCATGCTACTGTAGGCAGGTAGCAAATTTATGAGTATCTGCTCTCTGAGTCTCTAAATTATCCTTTTTCTACTGAGGACTTCCAAGGAGAAAAAGATCTCTTCTACTTGGCCAGAACTTGCCACTGTTAGTAATGTGGCTGAAGCGTATTGACTTCCACAGGAAAAGCTGTTACAATGAACTCTCCTGTTATAAATAACCTCTGCTTAGTTGCTCCTCAGAAATGCTTTACTTGATTGCATAGAAGGAAGTTTTATCTGCAGATTAATGAGGAAAGGGTGTGTTCAAGAAAAAATGGACAGTCTGTATCATTTATTTTTAATCCTTCTCTTTGTAAGTAGCATCAGAAACACAACTAGTGGTGTAGGTAATGAGGGGACATCATCGAGAAATGAGATTTAAACAATTAGAGAATGAAGAAACTGGGTTGAATAGGCAAACTGCAGTAAAATATTTATTATCATCTTGTAGCAACAGCATTAAAAAATAAGGTGAAGGAAGTGTAAAAAAGCATTAGCTTACCTCCTTTTTGTTGTTCTACTCACATACAAACTATCATATTTAGATATAGTTTTGATATTATAGTTGGTTTCTCTCTCAGTTTATATTTTGCAAATCAAATAAGAAATCAATCAGTAAAGACATTAAAAGTTTGTCTAGTATACCCAGATATGCTGGGATTATGAGCACTTGAAGCATATTTTGCTTGCCTCTCACTTTGATCACTGCAAAAAATATTAAACTTATAGTTTTCAAAAGAAACAGAAAGGGTCAAGTGTATTATTATTGTATTCCTTGTTTGCTTGTAGGAAATTGGTAATCGTCCCTTCCATAAAACTTTGAAGTACTTCAAAGTATTTTAAAACTCAGAACACTTTGACTATAACATGCCATCAAAGCACAGAGGCATGGAATGTAATAAGGTAAGAGAGATGATAAGCCACATGTATCAGGTCACATAAAAGCTAATACTTAGATATTGATGTAATATACCCTAATGGTGTCTTTTGTGGCAAAGTGGTGTTACAAAATGCACATATATTTGATAACAGCAGGGAAAAAAGCAAACTGATATTTTTAAGGAGGCATTAGTTTTAGAAATGTTAAATTGTGTAAACATTTATGTATATATGATATTTGTATATATCTGTATACCTGGCTATATACAAAGAACTGTTGTAATACATAAATCAGTTGTCACTTGGGAAAATATAATAAAATAAGGCTAATCTGTGCTTTCTACTTTTCAACATATTTGTGATATCTTTATGGATTGCAGCTGTACCTTGCATGTCTCCAAATAGGCCCAATTTCAAAATTTCTTCAAAATGAAAATTGGATATTTAATTCTCTGACTTACTAAATGCTGCTACTAACTTATGTTGAGAACAGAACAATCAATCAGAACTATGTGGTAAAGGCATAATTCTTACACAGGAATTACTGGACCTATCTAGAGGAGCTTTTTAACTCCACCTGAAGTAACGTTGCAGGATATTTCTCAGAGCGAGGTGACAATACCAATACCTGTTAGGATGGGGTCACTTGCACTTTGCGTATCTCCAAGCAAGCCTTAAAACATGTTCAATTTCTGTGAGCAGTTCTGAAATTATTTTATCTTTTGTCTTTTACTACATGAATAGTATGAGGTCCTGATGGAATTGAAGTCTTGCAAATACACCTTGCATTTTATTCATGGCTTTAAGAAGAAAAAATAGACTAGATGCAAAAATCACCAAAATCTCTAGGAAATTGATTTTTTTCTATTAATTTAGAACTTGTTCCCGGCCTTAGAACTCTCCTGTCAAGTCCTAGTATCTGGATACTGAAAAAGATCTGAGAAATTATTTTTTGAGAACCTATTCTGCAATAAGCTGACAGCTCCCACTTGCATCCGCTTCACAAATACAATATAAAACATCAGAGTACCTATTGGTGGCTGTAGATATCCAAAACTCTCTCTTGTCATGGGAAAACCACCACAAAAAAAAAATGTTATGGGCTAATAAATAGTATACAAATGTGATACTATAAAAGTGAAAGAAATAAGTATTAAATATAGGTTTCATTTTGCTTTTCAAAATTATACACACACGTCAGTTTTCAGGGTACTTCATGGCTGGCAGGATGAAGGAATGAAGGGAAGATTTTAAGTATGTGTACAACTCCTTCAAGCAAAGATGAATATTGATGTTTCTCATTACTCAGCAGTGCCAAAATCTTCAGGTTTACATATAATTTATCTTTAATACACCATCAGGCCATTTTCTACTACATTGGAATGTGTATCTTTGCCTGCCTGTCTGCTGCTGATTTCTTCATTTGACATACATGCTTCAAGATGAAAAGTAGCACTAAGGTCCATGGAGTTTCATTAAAAATGCAATCCTAAAATACGGTGGTACAGTAAAACTTACTGCAGTTCAAGCTAAAGAGCACAATGTTACAAGCATCAAGGCGCTGGTGACTAAGATTTAACACCTAGAAATCAGCCTTTAAGCCAAGAAAACATGTATGCATATGAGAAACTATTAGCCAGTACAGTCACTGGTTTTATGCATGTTTATGAAATTATGCAAAATATGTGTGCAAATGCACACAAATGTTTACTCACATGCTTGCCTGTATGCTATCCTGATTTTGTAAATCCAAAATTTTGCTCTTAAAAAGAGAGGTCTTTCCTCGGTTTTTTTTTTTGGTTTTTTTTTGCCTTAATTTAAGATTGTGGTTCAGTCTTTTCAATTCATTGCTTTGTAACATGACTTTGTATTGCATTCAGAGGATTCTCATGTGAGTGTTTCCAGAACAGATTAAAGGCAAAGATAGTTATAAAAGTTGCAGAAAACCAGGAAGTTTCATATACCAACACAGGTATAAATAGGCATAGTTAACTTAAGATGACTATTTATACAATTCAGTAATATTTGCTTCCGTCATGATGATTAAATCAAAGTCTAATTTCAGATTAACTATTTGCAAATGGTTTAAATTTTTATCAAAAATTTATTAAATTGTTTTACAAAGTAGTTTCTTAAGGTGATTTAGGTAGGAGATTCAAATATACATTGTACTGACTAATTGTCACTTGACATAAACATCAGAAAATTCACACAACAGAGAAAATATCTGTTTTGAAAGATTAACTTTGCTTTCCTATAGAGATGTTTGCTATGTGACTGATTCTGGAGCTAAGACTGGACTGATTCTGGACTGATTCTATTTGCTAGAATATTTACAGGAGCTGAACCCGTAATAAGTTCAATAACAATATTTTAAATATTTTTTTAAAAACAGACCGAATATAGTCATTAAGTTCTACCTTGCTTTAACAGTATATGATTTTTTGGTTGCCCCATCTGTCTCCTAACTGCCAGAAACCCATCATGTCACAAGAGCATAGGAGAACACCAAAGCCTGATTAAGCATATACACTCCAAAAGGAGAATTTCACATTATCTAATTTTAAGAAGGTAGTTAAGGTACGCAAGTTAGAAAGGTTGTGCTTTGATACTCACAACAGAGCTCTTCCAGAAGAGACTTTTCCATCCAGGGCTAAATGCAGTGAACTAAGATATAGGATTCTTCTAAGAATCACTTTTAAAAAAGCCATCTCTTTCCACCAGGTATGAACAAGGCATAGCAAGATTAGTGTATTAACTGGGACACATCAAAATTTCTTTCAAATTAGGCAGCATGGGCAACTCCTAACATATGCAATCATTCCTAGCACAGATGAAGAGAGAGCACTGCGAGGACAAAGCAATTTTTAAAGTCTGAGACTGTTAAATTCATTATTATATCACGGATATTAAATCATGTCACACTCCAGGAACCCAAACAGAATCTCTAATTTTCTCTATCCAGAAGCCCCTTGATTCCCCAGACCCAGGGAAAAGTCATGCAGAAATACGAACTAAGGATGTGATGTAGGGAAAAGGAAAAGACATCTGTTTGGATTTTGGCAAGATCAAAAAGCAGAAAATGTGAGTGCTTGATATCAGAGAAATTCTTTGGGTAGCACAGGGAATTTAGATGGTCTTAATAAGAAAGCGTTTTGGAATTAAAAAGACAAATTAGTTGTGTCATTAGCAAAGAGGGAAGGTGTGCAATCCTATTATAGGTGTTTTCTACAAAGTTTAGTATTACTTTAATTGGAAAATACTAGATCTTTGGTTGGAAAATGCTAAATTGCTCTCAAATACTGAATGATCCATGATATCAAAGTATTACTAAATTACAATGGATCAGAATGCAGTGAATCTAAAGGAGAAGTTAAATATTCTCTCTTTAGACTATTGTATAGAAAGTAATGTCATTTTTTATCATATGTATATTTTGACTAAACAGTCCTGTGAAATAAATAAGATTTACAATCCTGAATTTTGATATGCTATAACACATAGCTAGCTCTAATAAACTACCAGTCTTACCAAGTTGTTGATTGCTCATAACAACAGTTCACTGATAAAAGTCTGGTAATCACCATTGGAATATGGAAATAAATTAATTTTGAAGGAAAACATGTAAGAAAAAAAATAAAACCCAGGCTCCTTGTAGCTTCAAATTCAGCGTCAGAGCTATTTATCTTCTATGCTATCCCCAGAATATTTTTACAACATGAAAATGACAAAGTAGAGTTGTTAGCCTTTCTAGTCTGTGAATTTAAAGGGAGAAATGGTAGACAGCAAACATTTTATCAGAAAGATGTGTTAGGTGATCAAACAGAGCTTTTGCATTTCTACCTTTTCTAACTTTACAACTTCCTATAAGGCATGCTGCCACTTTCTTATACTGCAAAAACTCCAAATAATAGTTTTACAGTTTCAGTGGTGACTGTTGGGATAATAGGAGCAGTTTGCATCACAGGCTATTGCCCCTGCTTGTCTGTTCTGTAACTGGAAAGAAGAGTCAGGTAAATGTTAGGAGTGATTCAGTAAATTTGAACAGCATAGCAAATGTCTTATTTCAGTAATAATATACGTAAACTTATATTTATCAGTCTTTAAAGTGAATGACACAAGAAAATACCAGAACCTAAGTAAATAACTATGTTCTCAGTGAAGGAATCTAACTTCTTGCAGAAAAGAAGTAGGATGTCATGTTTTAATGTCAGTATTTAATACTAAACCCTGGAACAACTACACCTGTCAAAACTTGAATTTTTCATTTGTGTTTTTTTGTTCAAGGTGCCCTTTGTTTTAAGTACAAAAGTGAATGTATGTGATTCATTGACTTGTCTCAGCTATCAAACAGCTTCAGAAAAGAAAAAGTGTCTGGATATGGAAAGCGAGGAGGAATTCCTTTGCACTTTCAAAGAGCTCCTGAAGAGAGTTGAGAGGAAGATGGCATTGTAAATAATGCCTAGAAGAATTAACAGAATAAAAGGAAATAGCTAGGTCATTTCTAAAGATTCATATAAAGAGTATTTCTGAAAATAAATAAAACTAGAAGTTCCTAGGCTTTTTCCACCACATTTTCTCTCTAAAGTAAAAATAATAATTTTGTCAACATTTGTCAGGAAAAGACTATTTCTTAGTGACAGTGCCTCCTCTGGTATTAAGAATATGAGAGAGATTTATTTTAGTCAAGAGGACATTATTGGCAAATTTGAGGGAAAAATGCACTAGTTTGTTCCTGCCTTAACTGAAACCGTTGGGGTCTTCTCCACTGATTTTGATGCAATAGGATTAAAACTTCAGTTTTATCAAGTTATTATAATTTAGAAGATTGATTCTGAATCCTGCTCTTATGCAAGTAGTGGCCATATCTTTATGGGATTATTCAGAAGATGACCACCTAATGCATATTTAATGCAAATAAAGTGCTTTTGTTAATGATGTTTACCTTCATTGTTTATCCAGTGAGAAACTATCCAAACTGGGGAAAAAGCAAAACAAACAAAACAAAGAAAAGCAATTTTTCCTCTTACATGCTTGAGCCAAAATTCTACAATATTGTGCATTTCAAGTACAGACTTGAAAAGCACTGCACAGTGATTTGAAGTAAAAATCAAGCTAATATTTTTAATTTTCATTTCCATGCTGAGAGGTGTAAATACAAAGAAGAACATGTCTGAAATACACTGATAAATGTTACTACTAGCACCCTTCATGCTGTGATATTATTTAAAATAAATTATAAGAAACTAGTAATATTATTTTTTCTAACTGTTCTGATTGAGGTTCAATACCTAAGTGGCAAAAGATGGGTTTTATGACCTGTGCTATATGCGGAAAAAGCATCTTATAGACTTTTTTCCAGCAACATATCTGTTTGATAGTTGACTGCAGTTCCTGAGGATTAGGCTCAGTCATCTCTGTCCTTTCTGTGTTTCCATATCCTGCTTAAAGTTCCCTTAAAAAGTATTACCTTCTCCCCAGCCCACCACACACCCTCTGCCTCTGTGCTTCTAACTATTCAACTTCATTTGCCAGACTACAATATTCTTTGTAAGCTATAACTGAAGAGAAATATTTTTTTTTTTTTTTTATTCTAGTGAAAATTTTCATTGATTTTTCAGAATGGCATTGTGGATCACTGAGTTCACTGTAGATGTCTAAGATCTCAATGCTTCAGAGCAGGGACCAGCTCCATTGCAATCATAGAATAGAATAGCAGAATCATAGAATTAAAGTTGGAAAAGAACTCCAGGAACATTGACTCCAACTTTTGTCTGAACATCGTGATGTCAGCTAAATCATAGCACTAAGTGCCATGTCCAGTTGTTTCTTGACACTTCCAGGGATGGTGACTCCACTACTCCCTGGGCAACCTGTTCCAATGCTTAACCACCCTTTGAGTGAAAAAATTCTTCCTGATGTCCAGCCTAAACCTCCCATTGTGCAACTTGAGGCCATTACCTCTTTTTCTGCTGCTGGTTACCTGTGAGAAGAAGCCAATGCCCCATCTTGTTACAACCTCCTTTCCGTAGTTGTAGAGGGCAATAAGGTCCCTCTTGAGCCTCTTTTTCTCCAGGCTAAACAAATCCAGCTCCTTCATCCCCTCCTGTATGACTCACTCTCTAGACACTTCACCAGCTTTGTTGCCCTTTTCTGGACTCACTTCAACTCTTCACCAGTGTTAGGAACACAGAAATGATCATTTCCATATTCCTGCTGGCCACACTATTTTTGATACAGGCCACGATGCCATTGGCCCTCCTGGTCACCTGGGCACACAATGCTTCATGTTTGGAGGCACCCTCAGGTCTTTTTCTGACAGGCATCTTTCCAGACACTCTTCCCCCAATGTGTAGCATTGCATGGGGTTGTTGTGACCCACCTATAGAACCCAGAACTTGACCTTGTTGAACCTCATAACACTGGTCTCAACCCATCTCTCCAGACTGTCCAGATCCCTCTGCAGAGCCTTCCTGTCCTCCAGCAGATCAACACTTCCATAGAGCTCACTGATGTCTGCAGCTAACTGAGGGTGCACTTGATCCCCTTGCGCTTATCATCCATGAAGATGTTAAACAGGGCTGGCCCCAGTACTGAGCCCTGAGGAACACCACTAGTGACCACCTGCCAACTAGGTGAGACACCATTCACCAACACTCTCTGGGCCTTTCCTAAGTCCATCCTGGCTGGGTCTGATGCCCTTGTTTTCCTGCATGTGCTGGACACTGAAGTTGATCTCCTCCATAATGGCACGGAAGTCAGGCTGACAGGCTTGTAGTTACCCGTATCCTCTTTCTTATTCTTCTTGTAGATGTGCATCACACTGGCTAATCTCCAGTCCTCTGGAACCTGCCTGGTTAGCCAGGATTACTGGTAAATGATAGAGTGTGACTAGTGAACTCATCTGAATGAGCAGTAATAAAATTATGCCTTTTCTATTACCATTATGTATCATCTTGCCTTGAAATATTTCCAAATTTGTTGAAATAATTAATCTTTAAAACAATCTTAGATTACACATCTTAGATTACATAGAGCTAAATTAATTACATTCTCCCATGAATCAGTCAAATATTCCTTCAGCAAGCCAAGAGGCAGGCCCTCTACTACCACTGACAGACACTTTAGGCCTGTTTCATCTCCAGGATGTGAGAACTTGTGAGACTTTCCTTAGAATTGATCATTGTAGCTTCTCTGGAAACATCCAGTAATTAACCTCCCTGATCTGAGGTCTGAGATCCTAGTCTCATGCTCTCACAGACAGTCTTGTGGAGGTTTTCAAAGTGAAGAGGATGAGAACACAAAAAGATAAAGCCATATGCAGAAGATAAAGGTTAGTGGCCTCACTCTAGAAATGTATGAGTATTGTGCTGCCCTATTTATTGCAGGCCTCGGACAAAGTATCATGGGGCAATGATTACAGGAAAAAAAGAAAAATAATTTTTTTATGTATGAGACAGATGGAATAACATGACTGGATCTTTTCATGACAGTAATGCTCTGGTGATGGGCAAGTTACCTAAATCAAAGATTTTAGAAATGCTTACTAATGCTTCTTTTCTGGATTAGCAACTTTGGGCGTAGTAATGAGCATTGGCAACCGAAGTATGAAATGGTTATTCCCATCATATAATTGTTACTCATAAAAGAAAAAAAAAAATCTTATTTGGTGGGTTTTTTTCTTCTGATATTTGATGTTTTAAAAATAGGTTTTTAGACACTGATAGTTTTGTATTTCATTCATAGCTAATGGAAACAATTAACACCCTTAGATGGCAATTTGACACAATCTAAGGAAGGTGTGCTGCACCTCTCCATTGACAACAGAGGGCAATGAGATGAAAAGCTTAGGCTAAATATACAACTGTGAAGTAGCTATTATAAGACAGAGTAATTCAAAAGTGATTAATAATTTTTGAAAATCATTAGAATAAATTCCTTGCTCTAAACTCACTTTTTTTCTAAAAATGTTGTGTGATTTTGTGTCCAAAAGGTATAATTTACTTTAACAAAGATTCTGAAAAGATAAATAACTTTGAATTTTTAAAATAGTAAGATACTGGGATAGAATTATTACCACCGTCTGAAAAGAAATCCTAATGGAAATTTTATAGCTGTCCATGAAAAACACAGAAAATGTGAATCCTAATAGCTTGTAAGGAAAATGAATATCCAGCTGTAGATTGTTTTCTGTAATGTTTAGATACAGATAAATACAGTTTTCTGAATAACTGGAAAAACAAGGTAAAAAAATACTGGAATTCTTGTGTACTTTTTGTTGTGGAATAAAAAGCTCAATCAGAGCAATATGCAGAAAAAAAAAAAAAAAAA
>VWZQ01002424.1:1178064-1219521 GCA_013397015.1 Myiagra hebetior | reverse complement strand
AAACACAAATGAGAAAAAATTAAAAAAAAAAAAAAAAAAAAAAGTAATATTTGAAAATGTGCCTTTGGCCCTGTGACTTCCCCATGCAGGTCCTGTGACCTTCTTTGAAGGTCCAGTGATTCTAGATGCAAAATATGGTGTGACTTCATGATAAAATAAAAGAAGCTGCTGCCCAGCCAGTGGCAGAACAAAGAAAACAATATTTTTCCAATACATGCTGCTGAGCAGGGACACTATCCGGATTCTGAAAATAAACATTTAAAATCATCTGTAAAAAGACACAAGTGCCATCCCTAATTAAGAACTACCACAAGTGTTGTGATAAATTGAGGTTTGGAATCATCTTAGATATTCAGTAACATGAAAACATGACAGGATTCCTTTATATGCCAGTCTGAGTGAGCTAATCAGTGGTTTTCCTTTTCCTCACCCTGCTGAGATTGATGTCATCAGCTTCATTTGAACTCCTCTCTGACATATGCCTTTTGCTGGTTACCAGGCAACCAGCATCATTGAGAAAGCTAAACATGTGCATCAACTATTATTCACATCAATGCTTTATATCAGAGTACCTCAAAACATCTCTGCCAATTCACAATTTTGATTTTCCAGCCTTCAGTCCCTGAGGAATGGCTTCACATCACTAAATTCAGAAGAAAATGGGGATGAAGTTTCTTCAAGCAAATAAAATTCTCTGAAAATTTTATTGCAATTATAAATATAGATCTAGAATGCTGACAGCTTAATTTTTTGGTCTGTTGTTTTTTTTTCTTAAACCCAACAAACAAGACCTTAAACTTTCACTATTCATTTAGAGCTCTTCAGGAAATCTGCGATGAAGCAGCACACCTGAAGTATACATGAAGATTTGCACTCTTTCTCACAAGGATATGTCATTTCCTAAAGGTCTTGTAGAGGCTGGGAGAAGTGTGAAGAGTAGCGTCAATACTGGGCTATTAAGAAATATATAAATAGAGAGATTCTGAAGTAATGAGATGAATCTATCACGGCATTCAGAGATATTTTTTCAGGTCAAAAATGAAAGCATAAATTCAATCACCATACAGGCACTAATGTTATTTTCTGTAAAACTAGTGGCATATACTGATCATGTTTGTGATGTCTGGAGGCTGGTTTGGAAAAGTCTGTATATAGGTGAAATGGCTCCCTCTGTGAAGCTTAACAATTTTATTTACTGTTTATTTCTGATAGGAAGTGGCTATCATTATCATAATTAGCACAAAAAAATTGACAGGATCCTTGTTTCAGAAATATTACATAGTAAAACCATGAAAGCACACACAGAGAAATAAGAAAAGAGTTGCATAAAAATGAAATTAGTAGACAGGGAGCCTTGGTAATATATGTTCTTTATGGTCCAATGATATTGTAAAAAAGAAACAGAGCTTTAGACAAACCATATTCATTTGAAATGGAACAGATGAAAAATATATTAACACTTAATTTTGAAATATTTGCAGAGCTCTCTGGGCAGAAGCTATTGGAGTAACACTGCAGCTTCATTCTTTCTGTGTAAGTGGGATTTGTTAATCATCTTATATTAGGAGAAGAGCAGTTTCATAGAATATTTACACTAAGAACTAAAGCATTTCCTAATTGGAAATGTTGCTCTAATAAAAATTATTGCTGCCTCTACCCAGCCCTCAGAAGACCTCATCTGGAGTACTTTTTCCCATTCTGGGCTCCCCAATACAAGAGAGACCTGGAGTTCCTGAGTGGGTCCAGCAGAGAACTAAGATGATCGAGACACTGGAGTGTCTTACTTATGAGGACAGGCTGAGGGAGCTGGGCCAGTTCAGCCTTGAGAAGAGATGGCTGAGAGGGGATCTCACCAGTGTCTGTCAGTATCTGAAGGGAGGGTGCCAAGAGGATGAAGCCAGGCTATTCTTGGGGGTGCCAAGCAATAGGACAAGAGGCAACGGGTAGAAACTGATACAAAGGAGCTTCTGCCTGAATATGAAGAACTTTACTGTGTGGGTGACCGTGAACTGGAAGAGGTTGCCCAGAAAGGACATAGAAATATTCAAAAGACACAATCCTGAGTACTATGTCCTGCTTGAGCAGGGAGGTTGGACTAGTTGAGCTTAAGTGGTCCTTTCCAACCTTACCCATTCTGTGATTCTGTGATTTATTTCTTGGTTGTAATTTATTTATGTTTATCTCTGTATTCAAGTTTTTAATGTATTTTTTTTAATATAAAGTCCACAAAAAAGATTCCTTTTTCCTTGTGTATGTCATGTGGCAGGACACAGTCAAGAAAATGACATAATTGTTTCAATTTTTCCAGACTAACAATAAAGTGAAACGGAAATTGGAGATGTTTTCTCCCAGTTTTTTACTGTTAGAGAGAATTCATCAGTAAAAACTATAGTCTTATACTAGCTGAGTTCATATCAAATTGGAATAAAAGATGACAGGATTTGGAAGCTGATTTATCAGTTGCACTCTGCACTAGTCGTATCAAATAGTGATTTCATTTTTTTTTAACCTGAATCCTTTTATAGAAGGGATTAACTACATTTGAAAAACACTTCACTAGTAATAACTTTCTAAGATTTTGAAAACAAAAATTTCTTTCAGAATATGTATAAAAATATTCCCAGGCAGGATCTGGATCCAAATACAATGTTTTTAAACACACACACACATATATGAGTGTATATAAACATATTCATACACATGTAGACCTATATATGTATCTTAACATATATTCCCCTCTCAACAGAACAATTCCCTATGGGAAAGCCATTAACTAAGTCATAGGCAGTAACTTTCGTCCTTTAATTATGGCCTTGGCTGTTCATTTCCTGTGAACACAAACTCATTGTGTTTCAGAGAAGTTTAGAAGGTTAGAGATCACAGGAATGCAATATAAGCCCCAAAGTTACAAATATAGATAAATGCTTCAGTTCAAGCCCATATGACCATCAAAATCTTATTTTAACATTTCACTTTTCATTAAAATACTGTACCAATTAAGAGTAGTGCTTTTCTGCTGAACTTGCTGAAGCTAACTTGTATGAAGAAAATCCTGGCACAGAATTGACACTGGATGACCTAGATGGATCTTTTGGACAAAAATTTTAATTTTGTGTGCTTTTGTTTGATGCTAAAATGAAAATTTAATGCATGGGACAAAATGCATTCAAGTAGTCACACAGTATGTGAAAGCTTACAGTGCAGAAACCAATATAAGTTCATAACCGGGCCAGTAGGAGGTCTTCATTTATCTAATTGTCAAGAATAATTCATTTACAATCAATTTGTTCCTGTTGTAATTGTCAAGAAAGTTCATACTTGGTTTTACTTATGTTCCCCTGAGTTGCACAGTTTTTAGCAGCTCTATTGTTCAACTGTAGTTCTATATTTGTGAACATATCTGTTGACATTTTAAACATAATTGCTTGAAAAATAAATAAATCTATAATATTCCTAAAATTTTTAAAGATGGCCTCAAGGATTGTACATGAAAGTATCCCTGACAGAAATGTTAAGGAACACTAGGGAAACAGAGAAAACAAAACAATTCTAAAAATATAAACCATCTATTATCTTACTGCCAGTAAAAAAAAGAAAGATAAAAAACCCCAAAAACCTCAAAGTACATGAACCCATAAAAACATTTTTAAATTAAAAAATGAGTATCTTCCCTCCCCACCATGGGGGCCAGGCTGATAGGCCTGTAGCTCCCTGGATCCTCCTAGAGGCACTTCCTGTGCGTGGCATAACACTTGCTGACTTCCAGTCAGCTGGGATCGCCCTGGTTAGAAAAAGTGGCTCAGTGAGCATTTCCATCAGCTCCCTCAATATCCTTGTGTGGATTCCATCCTGCCCCACAGATTTGTGTGCGTCTAGGTAGTGCAGAAGGTTGCTGACCATTTTCATCTGGATTATGGAGGCTCCTGCTTGCTGTTTACACAGGCAATCGCTGATCAAATCTGGCCTTGAGACTACCCAAGATTTTGTCTTCTGCAGCTGTTCAACCCTCTTAATCTTATTTCCCAAATTAGTAAAAATAGCCATTTAAGTTAACTTTTGTCAATCTTGCAATCCCCTTCACAATTGTTATAGCACCAATCGAAGTTCTAATTAGTACATTAACCTTTATTTCCATAAAAATATCAAAATGCATTCAGTAAAAATATGTTTGATTCCAGAGTGGCCCATTTCTTCTGTTTTCATATGCAGTTTGAAATAAGGAGTGTAAAGTAGTATCAGGTCACCAGTGTAGGCAGTATTTTGCAATGTAAACCACATTACTGTATTTTTATTGAAAGACTGGGAATGATGGGCCAGCAGTTAACACAGTCTGTATAGCAACAGTTGTCAAGCCATGCCTGCAAACCATGGGTGTAAGTTGTATAAGATGTATAAATTGTTCCACCATCGTAACAGTGTTCTGTAAATGGCAGTTTATGAACAGAGACATCAATATATTGATGCAGTTAAGTTTTTAAAAATTATAGGATGTGTAAGGATATCACCACATTCATACCTGCCTTCTTGAAGATGCTCAGGAGCAGGTACTAAGCAGACACATATTTGTCATGAATTCAGAAACCAATGTGTTTTGCTTTGTTTTTGAATCCCCACCGAGTGCTCTTCTGCATTCTCACACAAAAAGCCTCTGCTGAATATGTGTTCCGTAGCAAAATTTAGTCTGGACGTGTGGTGAGAACCAGGTGGATTTGGGAGTCTGGATGACATCCTGTGGGTGAGGAGAGTGTGCTGGCTACTGTCCTCCAGTACCCAGCGCTCCCAGGTGTGGGTTAAGCCAGCCCTGGAAAGGGGCCTCTTCAACAGAGCAGAGAAGATTCAGACTCTTTTGCAGACAAGCACTGCATAAATTATCACTCGTTATCAGGAAGGCTTGAGAAATGAAGAGGTCCAGCACATCCGTACGTTCTAATTTGTTTCTTTCACGGTATCTGGCACATGCCATTTCTGGTACAAGCAGCACAGGAGGAAATAAATGGATTTGGGAATTTTTCAAAAGACAAATGGCTTTTTTTTCTTAGTTAATTATTTTTATACAACCAAGGGATGGGGAAATCTTCCTTCTCTTTCACTAAAAATGCACAATTTATAATATATTCCAGGGAAAAACAAGAATTTGAAAAGTAACTTTAATTGTCTTTTCCGAGCCAGAAGATGGTCAAATGTGTTATTGATGAAATTTTAAAGCTAATTTATATAACTAGTAAAAATCTATTGTTTCACAATGATAAGAAAGCTTTGAATATTTTAATTAAAAATACAGCATTTTAAGAGGAGAGCAATTTGAATGGCCTTCTAGTGCCCTATGAATCTGCACAAAAATTTTAGATATTTTCTTAGTAGTGGACAGAAAAGTCTATTTTAGAATTAAATTAAACACATGAATATTGGGGCTTCTTTTTCCTTATTTATTATAATATAAATACCATTTCTGCATTCTGAATAATGGGTTTCCACTATATATCTCCAATGTCTGAGTCTTGACAAGGGACAGCACTAAGAATTGCACCATAATTTTCCTAAAAGTGAAGATGCATATGAAGATACATATATTCTTCACACAGTCTACAGCTTCAGGCACATACAGGTTGTAAGGTTCAATGTTTTCTGCTTTGTAAGCATGGACAATCTCAGCTGAGGAATACTCTCTAAAGTTCGCAATTAAAACTTCTTTTAAAATTATTTTTTAACAGTATGTTTTGTAGTTTTAATAAGGATAATTCTTTTACAGACAGAATGCCTACTGTTAAATAAAAGGATATATTGTCAGAAATTTTAAGTGAATTTGTATTAAAAGGTTTAATGTATTCGGCAATAAAGCTTTGTTGTCCAACCAGAGCTAAGAGTCTGATTAACAGGCTAATTACTTCAGTAATATATAGAGCTAAGTTTAGCAATGTAACAGGAAAAAAGACACAAGGAAAACATGTAAGACATGTCATACTTTACCTATGCCTGCACAACTCATTTTTGCACCTGTAACCTAATTTTAGTTCTGAGTAGCTGCACATCAAGACATTTCCTTTAGTAATACCTCCTATCAGTGTTGCGGGCTAGCAATATTTAGTAGTTTTTAGAAATACATTAGAAACATGAAGTATAAAGAACTTAAAGGAAGAAAAATGAGATGATAAATAGAGTGGGAAATATTTTTTTTACTTTTTCAACTTACTTGTGATGTTGCTGTTGCATCAGAGGAAGCTAATATTGTCCTTCATTAAATTAAGAATCCTACCATATCCTTCCAATACATATTTCCTTGAGTTATTCTTTGCCAAAAATTATGCCAAATGCCAACAATAGCCTGTGGAGTTTTTATTATAAGCTTGTCAAAAATTATCTAGAAGATTTTGTTTTACAAGGCATATATTTTAGCATACATTTCTGAACTATTTAATCTCATAATCTAGCACTTACTAAACTAATTCCAGGCTAGCTATCTTTATTAAGGTACTGTATGTGAAGAAACAATACTGAGTTTTTTAAAAGCAAACTACTTTTCTAATACTGTGAAACTAGGCCTCTAACAATTTAAGGTTATTTTTAATGAGACTTCAAAATCTTTTAGAATTTTATAGTACATTTGAGAAAACAAATGGGCCCAGGCTTATTTCCTGTCTCTTGAGGAAGATCAAGTTTCCAATAAACAGAAATTAGCTAACTCTAATTTTTTATTATATTGCAAAGTTGGAAATAATATCCTTTCTTTCAACAACTGCACATACTGTACATCCGAGTGTGAATATTATTTAGGAACACTCGTGACCCAACTTGCCAATTTTTGCTTCAAAATAACTATTGTAAAAGAATACAAAAGCTTCAATTCTGTCATTTCTGAGGGAAATGCTCATAATAAATCACATTAAATAAGAAAAACAAATAAATTAATTAACTTTCCAGGCCCAAGCCCATGATTTTAATGTAGAAAAAATAAATGATAAATACCTCAAAAAATGCCTTTGTGAGTGATTTAATTCTTTATTCATTGGAATGGCAATTAAACAGTAGTGACAGCAACTGCATTTAACCAACCCAGTCCAGCTCTTCCCACACCAACAGACAAGTGAAAGCTGTTTTAGGAACACATACATTTTTTTCAGTACCAAAGAAAATGAAAAGCGGATCAAAATACTGATTTCAAAGAATGGCAGAGCTAAAGTCTGTCTTCACTACAGTTTTATATTCTCTCAATTTCCTGCCATTAGTCCACAGAGTGACACTACATTAGTTTGAACACTCTGTATATGTATCACAAGAAAAACATGTTATCCAGAACCTCTTACGTGCAAATTAGAGCATTAAAATTCATGTTGTTAGACCATTATTTAATGCAAATTAAACTTAAATTTTTTTCTGTTTGGTGGTAACCAAAAACCAGACCACATCAGAGAGAAACTGCTGATACATCTTGCTTCCCTGTACATTGACTTGGCCAACACAAATGTCCAAAAACATGTGAACTGATAATGTCATATATAATGGAATAAATATACAAATCATCTGTATATAGGGATGGTCTCTTTAATTTATGACATGATTTTCAAAATATACCTCCATGCACCCAACTAAAATTATTTTCCTGTTTCAAAGAAGTAGTGCTTAACTGTTTACAATTTTCTGACTTTTAAAGCTCTGCAGGGAAAATCTCCAATGCAGTAATTAAAAAAAGGCACTGACTACAGACTTTTCTTCAAATGCTTTCATAGATCCTAAAGGATGCTAACAGTAACAGTGGAAATGGTCTTAAAAATATCCTTAAAGGAATGTACCCAATGTCCTATTTCTTCCTGAATTCTCAGACTATTATGTTCAGTCAAGATGAATGAATATTCCTTTTTCCTGCAAGCCACAGTCATCTTCATAAGGTTCCTTTTTGTGGCCAGCAGCATTTATCTTCATCACATTAATGATGAATGACACTTCTTGCTGCACTGTATGAATTAGAAGTTCTCTCATTCTTGATATAAATTGGACAGTTCAGGGTTTTTCTGTTGGCTTTGGGAAATAAAATAGGGGTAAAAAGATAAAATACAGGGCAGAGATAATTCACAACATTTTCAAACATTCAATGTGTGAATTTGTAATTTGCACTAGCATCTAAGTGGGAATTATTTGATAGAGTATTATTATCAGTATTAATTGCTCCATATATATATAGATATACAATAAATTATCATTCTATATAGAAAGCAATTTCCTTTGAAGTAGTCAGCTGTTTTAGCTATGAAACTACTTATATTCCTGGAAATAAAAAAAAAAAAATGTATCATTGCTTTCAGATAAAAAATACAGAGAACATTTTAAAAACAATTTTTTCATAGTGTTCATCATTGAAGTCTAAAATTAAGAGATGTTTCAGTAACCTCCATAAGTTAGTCCAAAATATTTCTACTGCAATAAGCAATAAAACTTTGTGGGAAGGAGGCACTGCAGAAAATGAAAAGATACATCCGCTTTTCTGTTATTTCTGTTATTACATTTTTTGCCTTTAATGGGAAAACTTACATTGAAAATGCTGCTAGAACACAAAAGATTTGATTTTGACTTTTGTAGCTATCAGAGCATTGTAGGTGAATGACATGTTTTGCTGGAAGTCTCAAGTGGAACATCCACAGTCTCGGCACATCCTGTAAGTGAATAATAAGCTCTCATATGGCTTAGTTTTCTGAGATTACAAAAATCTCTCTCTAGTATAGACATTTCTTCAAAACTAATCACATCTTCTATAACTACATGTCTCTTCTATGATCCCACTGAATTTAAGAGGCATTGGGTCAATGCTGGAATTTATAGTGTTGTGTTTAATTTCTCCCATTGTCATCTTAAGAACCTCTGAATCTGATGTCTTCCATTTACCATCCAAATAGAAAATATTGGACTCAACTTTACCAGACTAATGAAATCTACCTTTTAAGATCAGGAATACATGCAATCTTAATGATACTTTTACAAAGGTCAAATGATAAAAATGAGATTTACAGACGCCAGAAAGCTGGGATTGAACTCAACAATGAGTACTGGAAATCAGTATGACTAATAGTTTATTGTCAGGGACAATTTAATGATAGTCTGGAAGAAAATATCTACCTCAATTCAAGATTCTAAACTATATTCTTTGTCTTCAGGCATGCAAATTGATAAACTCACCGTGAAACAAGCTAAGAAAAAGATGCCTTGACTTCTTTCTATGCAGCAATTCAGCACTAAGAGAACTCATCACTTCTGTGAGAAAAACCTGGCTGAAAGCTGCCTTTGTCTGATATTTGCAGTAAGTACATGCAGGAATTTCCACCCAGAACTCTGTCTTGGCACATTCAAGGTTTAGGAAATTACAAATTTGGATCTCTTTCATAATCTTACTTTCAGTACGATTTATTTGGACATCATTCAGAACATGAACTGGGACTAATGACTTTTTTTTGTTTAATGCAAGGTAATTAATTATTTTCTAGCTGAATATGTAATTTTTTTTTTTTTTTCCAAAAAAAGAAAACAAATTAAAGCCTGTATTCTTGTAAATAAGCTTGGGAAGCATTCATTGGGTAACCTAAAGGATCCTGATCAAGGAAAGGTGATGGGAGAGGGGTGTTAAATCAGTCAACTTCATCAAGCTCTGGCTGTTCACGTACTCAACAATAGAAATTTAGTTACCTAAAGAAAGCTGACCATTTCAAGAGTGATGAGAACTACTCTTGTACTTTGATTTTTAAAGCAGAACAGAGGTACCCAAATCCATTTGTGGATCATGTCCTTCACCATTCTTTCTGGCTTCCAGTGTCTGAACTCAAACCAAAATATAGATTTATTTATGAAATTGTTAGAAACCTGTTTTTACAAGCTCAGAAAGAAATTGAACAGTAATAGATTGGTTTATCTTTGTTCTTTTTATGTGTGATCCTCTTTTAGAGGAAAAAACTTACAGAAACTTTACAGGAAAAGGACTTTTTCCAATCAGGAGTGAATGCAGTAGCCATCCTGAACTAGGTAAACCTTTATACACTTAGATTTTATCCACAGAATGCAATTTGCTTTCAAAATATCTATAAAACACAGCCAAAGCAAAATGGCTATTCCTTGCACATTACATCCTCTCTTACTTCCTCCCAGAAAACTCTGGTTTTCCTTAGCTTTTAAGCCAGAGAGTAAGTGATATACGTTGATTCTGAAGCAAGACAGCAATCTGTTGTTCTTGAAGCCAGTAACTGCTTCTCAGAAAGACCTTAAACTGGATCTGGGGTCTGGACAGTGAGATTGACAGCCCCGCAGGTATCAGTTCCATCCCCTGGACAGTGAGATTGACAGCCCCGCAGGTATCAGTTCCATCCCCTGGACAGTGAGATTGACAGCCCCGCAGGTATCAGTTCCATCCCCTGGACAGTGAGATTGACAGCCCTGCAGGTATCAGTTCCATCCCCTCTTGCTATCAGTGCAACTGTCACCCCTCAGGGTGGAGGTGGAGGACCTGTGTGTCTTCTCCTAGAACCAGGATATGCTTTTATTGTGCATTTAAACCTCCAGTCCGCTTGCAGTTCCTATGTCGTCCTCTGGATGAAACCCCAACTACAGCTTTTTGTCAGGTACAGTGACAGAAAGGCCCAGTCATGAGTTGCCCCACAAGACTCATGGCATTCTTTAGTTTTTGCAAAAAAATATTGAGCAGAAAAAAATTTCTTCTCACACTGCATTTTGCACATCATGGCAGATTCCCACATTCAGAATTGAGGATATAATATTTTTATGGGGAGACATTTTGTTCTCATAAACTTCAGTAAACAATAACTGCATAAATCCCTCGCAAGCAAATATAAAATAAGCTTATCTTCCAGCTTATAGGAGAGGAGCTTAACATTCACTTCTTTTAGATAAGTAATTTTGGAACCGTACCGGGTAAACATTTCAAAAGCAATTAAAAAAGTAATCCTTGATTTTCGATAAAGAACTTGAACATCCAGTGACCTGTGAGCATATCAAAATATTTTTTTAATTGAAGGGTATTATATTGTGTATAAATACATGCAACCTATCAAAAAAACAAGTAAAAGGTTATTAAACAGTAAGAGTAGGCATTTGTTTTACACTTGTTTTAAAGACTTCTTTATTTACTAGGTCATTTTCATCAGCTACAGTGTAAGCAACACAACTTTCTTTTGCAAACAAAAAATAAACCTGAAAATACAGGGATGGAAATTTAAAGCTCAGTATAAAATCAACATCTGTATTCATATAACATTTCCATGGTAGCAGGTCCTAATTTCTCAATAAAACATGTTTATATCTAAGAAAACAATTACTGGTTTTATTTTATTGGAACTCAATAAAATTCAAACACAATATCTGAAAAGAAGGCAAAGCAATATCAGAACTTTAGACAAGGATGAATACAAAACTTATTGCATAGTCCTTAATTGTATCACAAATGACAAGAAGCACAGGTACAAAAATAGGGAGAGAAAAAAATGGAAAAAAGAAATACAAATGCTTTTTTTTCAGTTGTATGTACTCTATTTGAGATCATAAAGTGTGACTTTGTAAGATGCTATATGAACTGACAGAGAAGTACTGCTATGCAGCAAAGAAAGATAACACAATGCAGAAACTGAGATTGTAGTTGGTGGAGTTAGAATTAGTTGATTTTTCTTAAATAAATGAAATAAAGGTATCCCCAGCACTTTACAGCTGACTGGTCACATTTTGTTTAACTGTAAACAAAAGATTTTTCATTATTATTCCTTTGTTCAGTTTCTGCTTCCAATCCTCTAATTGCTGTTTTCCTTTTTTACCTTTGCTCCCTAAATTAGTAAGTCTCTTCATATGGATTAATGTTTCCAAAATTAAAAAAAAAAAAAACAACCAAAAAACAAAAGGATGGTCTCTGTGAGAAGAGGCAGGGGCTGCCCCGGGCTAAGTACAGGATCTCCAGCTGGCTCTGATAGACCCATCACAGGGCACAGCTGAGCCCTCCAGCCAAGTGTGTGATGCCTCTGGGAAATATATTTAAGAAGGAGGACCACACTGAGGCAGAGGAATGTCAAGGCCAGGTGAGCAGGAGGTATTTCACAGCAGAGCTGGTACAGCCCCTGAAAGGCTGAGAGGCTGTGGAGGACACATGCTAGGATGGGTACTTTCCTGAAGGGAGTGTGGCCTGTAGAGTACCCACACTGGAGCAGCAGAAGTGAGTATGAACCAAAGTGAAGTGGGAGAAAAGTGCAAGATACAGAACTGTGTCACCAGCTTCCTGTGCTTCACTGAAGAGACTGAGTGCAGCCTGCAGCAGTAAAAAGGTAAGTAGAGATTAGGAAATGGGGAGGAGATGTGCTTTCCATAATTGCTTAAATGTTTGGCTTAGTTTCTGAATATTTCAATCGCTATTTAAATTTTTATTTAATTAGCAATAAATTAAACTAAATTCCCAAAGTTGAGTTTGTTTGGCCTGTGTCAGTAACTAGCACTAATGTTTTATGCAGAGAGCTTAATACATACTTTATATATCTAAGTCTTGTTTACAGATACAGCAAGAGAGGGGAAAGAAGTATAAACACTTCTGTCTGTGTAAGTATTTTGCCTCCTTTCCAGTCCCCACAAAAGGAAAAATAACATGAAAGCAGTAATTTTTTTTTCTAATGAAACTAAAAATAAGGAGATAATTTAAGCATACTGGGGATGATGATGCTCCTTTATAGATGTAAAATAAGACTTCTTCTTGAGCAGCTTTTAAAGAGACTTTGGATTCAGTACAACTAGGAGAGTAACAAGATATTAGAACAAAAAATGACAGATGAAACCAACTGCAATGAATGTACATGGTTATTCACAAGGATTAATGCAAGGCATGATGGAGGAAGAGCATTACATTGTCTTCCGTTAGAAACGAAAGAATTAGGCAGCTATTTTCTGTAAGGTTTTAAGGAAGAAAAGGATTCTAAAGAAAGAACTGAGCAAAGAGAGTAGTCTTTGTGTTTTATGTTCAAAAAGAAGACTAAAAAGAGTTGTCTTCTACCAGCGAATGTCAGCATATTTTTTCTGATTGGCAAAGGATTTTGATTAATAAATTGAAAGTTTGACCTGTTTATCTATGTAAATGGCAAAAATAATAAATATATTTTCCACTCAAATATTTAGTTTCCTTCTTTTATTTGAGAAATTTCTCATAACCCTTAAGAAACAAAAATTACAATATTGTCTTAGAGCAGAAGCTAAGTGATCAACTACTTTTATCACAAGAACAAAAATAAGATATTGCTGGCTAGATCGTCAATACAGTCAAATCTCTCACACCCTCCTAACTCAGCTTCTT
Source organism: Myiagra hebetior (assembly GCA_013397015.1). NCBI lineage: Eukaryota > Metazoa > Chordata > Aves > Passeriformes > Monarchidae > Myiagra > Myiagra hebetior. The sequence goes on along the minus strand of VWZQ01002424.1, from coordinate 1,206,209 downwards.
TCCTCCTTTTCAAAGAAAGAAATCAGATTATGAGTGGTTAAACAAAGCACATAATTAATTTGCTTAGATAAAATAAATACATTTTTTTGGTATAATAGAAAATTTTATTTGTTTCTTTTTCCCCAGCACTATGCTACACTCATGACAAAAGAGAAATAAACACCTAAAGAGAAAGTGATGAGGGTAGAAGTAGCACAATACTTATGACTGTCTTAGGCTCTCAGATGTGGGAAGGGATTTGAGAAATGCTTCCAACTCTTATACTGGAAACCTCTAGTCAACTACTTCTGTTTCTGAAAACAGCAGAAGAGATGGTAATAATAATCTTCCAAGGTAATTAGACTTAATATTTTCTTAAAGGGTGGAATTATACTTCAAGCTGTAAGGCAGAGATACACTTGTACTTGATAAGTTTGGTATGACACATAAAGATAAAATAAAATACACAGGTTTTGTATTCTAGTGTGCAATCATATGTATTAAAGCAAATAAATCCAAACATTACCATTCCAGGTAAGAGTTTTCATCAGAAATTTCTGTAGCTGACAAAAGGGTAGACTATTAGTAGCGTGCACAATAAATGACAAAAAGTTGTGGCTCCATCATAAATACTGAGTACACGTTTTTTTTTCAAAATAATGAATGTGATTAAAGTTATGTAAATTAATTATTATTTAAAAATTGCTTGCTTCTAAACTTATAAAATCTTACTGAAATTGGGAATTCTGTCATAATTTATGATGTGAGTTGCTAAATGCCTGGCTCGTGCTAAACTGTGCCACATAATCTGTGTGCTCATCACAAAATCTCTTCTAAATTGGCATAAGAATAATGAAGGCTTTGTGTACAAAAGAATGAAACTAACAGAACAGACAAATAGGTCCTCAATTGTTTGCAAATTTCCTTCTGATTACCTCAAGAATTTTAATGATCTTCAGACAACTTTTTTGTCAAGATATGAATGTGTAACTGCAATTGAATCTTGCAATATGCAGAGGTTGGGATTATAAACATTGTAAACAAGACACAGCTGTCATACACAATTTAATTCCTTGTAACCCATCAGGATCCCTAGTTAGCACCACTGTTTACACTGAGATTTTTGTAGATTGATGGTGAATAAGGGAAAAAAGACTGACTGGAAAAAACAACAACAACAACAACAAACAAACCTGAAATAGCTACAAGATAGTCACTGAGCTCTGAGTAAGGAGACCAAGAACATGGAATACCACATGATTTACAGAAAGGTATGTTACTATAGTTAGTGTTGTTTCAGATCTCCCTTTAATACACAGGATCAAAATGCAGACCTAGCTTGGCTTTTAGCTTTGTTAAACACTCAAGAGTAGTTCCTGGCATATATATTGCAAAGATGTAACTTTTCCAGCATTTAAAGATTAATTAAAAATGGTCAAAGTATTGCTGTGCTCTTTAATTTTAATTTGTAGCACTGTGGCCACCTTAAAATGTATCCTTTTCTGATTACGTAGCTGTTTCATAAAAGGTTTGAAAAATATAGTCATAATACTATATTTAGAGTTTCTTAACTATTTTTAAAAATTGGCCTGTCAAAATATTATTTCTCAAGTTAGAGAGGAGATGTGGTCCATCAGCAAGAAAAGTATATTAGAAATATGCACCCATGGACCAAAAGGGGATTGAAGAGAATGAGGAGGAAAAAAAGCCATATTTATTTTTATCACTTTTTTTTTCAATAGAGCAGAGTTTATTATTTTACCCCAAGCTGGAGAACAAATAAAAAAAAGTTTAACATCTGATTAAACCCTCTTCCAACAATTCTTTAAATGGAAGTTTTCAGATCCTTCCTTTGGCCTTAGGAGTGAACTTATGCAAGCAGATAATACTCTGACTTCTGTTGTCTGGCACTTAGGTTTCTTGAACTGGAAACCAAATTTTTTTCAGGTAAACAATTAAGTACCATTATCTTATTTTAATAAAAATCTGGTTTCAAAAGATCTTTTTTTTTTTTTTTTTCCTATTGATTAGCACAAATGTTGTCAAGCTCTGATGTTTGTGTTCAAATTTTAAATGGACACATCATCTTTGAGTGACTGTCCTTAAGACTAGGAGCTCCCATCAAAGGTATTAGTGGGGGACTAATTTTAGGTAAGCTATCTCTTTTCCATTAGACAGTGTTAGATTTCTAGTTTATACATTCAGTTAATTGTCTAAGGTTGGATGGAATTGGCCTGGGCCTTAACACACCTTATCTTTGTGTGAATAAGGTGTACACTTGGAAAAACAGAAAGTTCCAGTGACTATACTGAGTAACAGTAGCTTTCAGCAGTCAGGGATGTGGAAGTCAGACCTTGGCCCTCCTATTATGGATAAATGATGAGGAATTAAATAACTTCAAATATAGTGCCAGGTAATGTTACTTTTATTACTGCTCTACAGGGCCATGTCCTTTGCATGCACAGCTCAACAGATATATTTCATTTTTAATTTACTGTTGAGCTAAGAAACTGCATGCAGCAGACAGTAACACTAGGCAGGACTTAAGAGAGAAAAATGTTTGAGTACTTTTAGGTACAGTATTTTTAGCCCTCAAAAATTAAAGGAGACAAGGAAGAATTTTACTTATCCAGTGCACAAGTTTACTATGGTCTCCAGCATCAACACTAGCAAGAGAAACAAGTCAGAAAGATTACACCTCACACTTTATGGATAGAGAAAAATTTCCACATTGCTGGTTAAATGAGCATCCAAAAGTGCTGGGATAAGCTATAGCAATTCACCTAACAAGGCCATTTGACTTTGAAATCATCAGTCACAGACTACAACACACAGAGTTCAATCCTACCATGACCAGCCATTATTGTGCAATCAGCACCCATGACCAAAAACTTTGCTAGGTACTGGTAAAATGAAATTTTTAAAAAGTCTATTTTCTTTCTTTTTGGAAATAACATTTTAAAATGGGTTTGGCAGAAAGTTCTGCCTTGATGGCAAAATCTGTGCTGTGTGATCTTCCAGAGTATATAAAAATTCATAGCTTTTTCAGCCTAGTACCTTCTAATAACATTATATAGATGCTCTCTTTTCCTTATAGAGTATATAACAATGAAACAATGAACCTGAGATACATTATAGCTAATAGGGTGTGTTATTTTGGAATGAGCAGCTCAGGATGTATAACAACTTAAAGGTGAATGCACAGTAACACAGCTATTGCATCCTTTCCTCTCCCTAAATTCAGACCAAATAAAAAGATTTGGTAATAGGAATGTAGAAAATTCTGCATGTGCTCCATGTGGCTTATGTGAAGTTGTTTTGCTCAAGGTAAAATATAAACAGAGAAGCAAAAAACAGTCTTGAAGTAGAGATAAATGTTTCTCAGTCATGAAGACAGTATGGTATAAGTTATACAGAAAAAAAAAATTATTGGTTTACATGCAGTAAGTGTAGGGATGTGCTAGAGGCCTCCTGACATCCCTAAAAACCTGAATGGTCATATGGAACAGTCTGCCTACCGCTTGTTTTGTCACTATTCCTAACCTTGTGCATGAAATTAGAGTCATTACAATTCCCTGTCACGTAATATCCTACTATGTAGGCTATAATAATGAAAATACTATAGGAATCAAAAGGAATGCTAAGGAAATATTAAATGTAAATAAAATATGTGCAGACTTTTTTTTAAATGGAAAAGTGTGTACTTCTTTTATTTTAGCTTCTTATGGATATTTGTACAATGCATCTTTGTGGAACATGAATTTGAAAATTTTGCAGTCACATATGTGAATGGAAAAATAATTGCTCTTGTAAGCAAAGAATACTTAATGTAATTTAATAATTAATTAATAATTTAATAAATTAATTTAATAATTAAACTGTTCTTGTTGCTGTGTCTTAATCACTAATATCTTTCTAATAGGTGAAAAAAACAATATCATAATTGTCTCCCAAGGACTGCTTGTTCCCATTACACAACTCAAACCTCTCTGGGTGATGAAAGATATATCAATGAAAATATCTTTTCCAGGGAAATCTTATTCTGCTTGCAGGTATTCCAGGAGGACAAAGAGTTTCTAAATTTATCAGATTAACCACCCATTGAATTATTAAGAACACCATGTTTTAATATTATTTATTATCACCACCATCAAGATCGTCATTACTATTTCCATTGTTCCTATGCCCCAAATTTCACTGCTGAATGTCAGGTCCAAATATTTTGTGATGAGCTGATTAATGAGATAATTAAATTTTCTTCCTGAGAAAAAATTCTCTCTATTCCCCAAAAATAGTTACTTTCATCAAGTCATGCTAGAAGCACTGCAACTGCTGATAATATACTGTCAAAGAAGACAGAGAAAAAAGACGATTTGCTTGAAGATCCTTCCTCACTGAGTAATACAAGATGTTAAGTTATCTTCTCTATGATGGATTCTGGAAGGAAAACATAATTTTAGGGAATATAGAAAAGCAGGTAGTTCCAAGTTGATTGCCAGAGAATGCTAACAGTTTATCCCATTTTAAAAGTCACAAGGAAAAAAATAACAAGAAAACACTCCTACAAGAGCAACCCCCCCCCCCTCCCCCAAAACCTCTAATATTTCTTGGAAGTTTGACTGTAACATTTTACACTCTTTTTGGCTCAATTATATAGAGTCATATTAGCATGTCTGTGTCAGGAAAAAACAAAAATGTTAGATTGGTTGGAAGTATTTCAATAACCTTCCAGTATTGATTAGACAGGATACAGAGCTGAATATAGATATTTATTCAGGTCACAACGTCATAATCTTTTTTTTTTTACTGGGAAAAGAGCAGAATGCAGATCAACAGCATAGTAAGGTTTTAGTGACAAAAATGGGTAACTCATTCTAGACAAAGCAAAGAATTTTTTTCTTCATCATTTTTTAGTTGGCTTGATCTTTTATATGAAACACATATGTCCTCTTTACCTAAGTTAGCTAATTTAGCTGCCTCCAGCCATTCAATCAAATGCTTGGTCAGGTCATTCCCTGCGCCCACTCAGCGCGATTTGTCCTCTCTTTGCATTGAACTAATTTCCAACTCTTTTCCTCTTGAGAGGACTCTTCAGTGTGCAGGTGCATGTGTAGGTCTGTATGCTGTGTGCCAGAAACAAGAATCAGACCAGGTCTCTCTGCCCAGCTGGTTGTCTGTTTCCATCACCAGCAACTACAGAGGCCAATGAACCTGCATGACGAGTTGGGCTGTTTGCACCAGCATGTGATTGCTGATAAAAATGAAGCTGGACTAGCTGGAAAGTAGGATAAAAGGTATGGGAGCCTCATAGTGGAATAATAATAAGTCTGGGCTTACACTGAAGAAAAAAACAAAGATCTGCAAGCTGGCTACTGGAGAGGGCAGGAGGTCAGCTAATGGGAAGGCCATGGCAATAGAGATTATCTACAAGTAAGCATATAGGTCTGGTTCAGCTCCTGACTCTTTTGTAAATGTGAGTCCCTGTATGTGAGGAGACAAGAGGACTCAGGTGCAGACCAGGTGACTGTAGCAATCTATAACGTGTGTGTGAGTGTGCGCTCTTGTATGTGCACCTTGCTGTGTGTGTGCAGGTTCGAGTTTGCAGAAAGGGCAAAGGGGCTTTGCACTTCAGTGGTTGGCATGTCCAGATGCCAGAAACTTGAGAAACCCAGGGATCAGTTACTGGTCACAGCAACAGGAGACTGAGCAGTTTTCTGACTGTGGTAAGACATAAGAGTGTTTTGGAGCCAGAAGCAGAAAAAGAAGGGGAATGGACTCTTCCACCCTTCATTAATAAAGTATCTTTTCATCTCCTGTCAGTGTCAGAATGGCTGAGGCTTGCCTACTTCACCTCAGAGAGAATGGTGAGACCACATCAAAGTATGGTGTGAGTGATAAAGGTAGAATTCTTAATCCCCATGGTGGTTATTTCATGACATGAGAACCGCAATTTTATTTTCTTAGTTGAAAAGCTATAATTACTTAATAGTTCTATTATAAAAGCGCCTGCAGGCCCTGCTTTAGAGGAGGAGGTTGTGAAAGGCAGGTTTAGAGACTGGTTGTGAAAGGCATTGCCTTTCTCCTTTACTTTGGAGAGAGAGAGATTTAGTTTCTGCCTGAAGAAACTGTGGTTAATGGAAAGGCTGGCAGGCTGTAGAAAGTTATTACTGGTCCCAAAATTACTTAACCCATTTTCAAACAGTTTTTCCTTTAAGCACATAGAAGAAAGAAACTTCTGTGCAACGTGTGCTTGAAGCCCAGAAAGGCAACCATGCTCTGGCCTGCATCAAAAGCAGCGTGGCCAGCAGGTTGAGGGAGGTGGTGCTGACTCTCTATTCCACTGTGGTGAGACCCCACCTGAAGTAGTGCATCCAGCTGAGGACCAGCAACATGAATAGAGGGATGGAACCCCCCTTCTGTGAGGAAAGGCTCAGAGAATTGGATTTGTTCAGCCTGGAACAAAAGAAGGCTTTGGGGTGACCAAATTGCAGCCTTCCAGTATGTGAAGGGAGCCTACGAGAAAGAGAGTTTTTAGAAGAGCATGTAGGGTAGGGACAGGACAAGGGAATGGATTGAAACTAAAGGAGGGTTTAGATTTGGTTTAGACTAGCTGCTAGGAGGAAGTTCTTTTCTGTGAGAGCGGTGGAACAGATTGCCCAGAGAAGTTGTGGATACCCTATCCATGGCAGTGTTCAAGGTTGGATGGGGCTTAAGAAACCTGGTCTAATGAAATGTTTTCATCTTTATCTCTAAAATATTTCCTCCTTTATTTGTTGTGCTATGCAAGAATGTGAAAAAGGAGGGCCTGATTATGATTCATATTGTACTAGTTCATTTTCACTTAAGGACCTTAACATTTATTTCATAATATAGCTCATGATTTACAATATGATATATATTGATTTACAAAGTCCGTCAACATATTTGATGATGATGGATTTTTTGTCATTATGTTTTTCAAATTTGCACACTAATGTGCAACCATTTACTGTAAAAATGACACTTAAAATGAAGTACTATAGCCATTTTATCATTGCTAGGTAGAGATATTAGTAAAAGGCCAAAAGAGCAGGGGAGAAAAAAGGCTTAGTGGTGAACAGTGTGAGCCAACAGCATGATGCACAGCTAAGTGGGAGCCTGTGCAGAATCTGAGAAGTACTCTGAATTGAAGGCCACAGGATGGGGGAGATGACATATACTTATGCAGGTGAACTGGCAGAGCTTGCAGCATGTGAAAACACCTTCCTGAGATATCTAAGAAATACCATTAACAATCCCAGAGCTGCAGGGCTGTGAAAAGATGAGGTACAATAAGCACTGNAAGCACTGCAACTGCTGATAATATACTGTCAAAGAAGACAGAGAAAAAAGACGATTTGCTTGAAGATCCTTCCTCACTGAGTAATACAAGATGTTAAGTTATCTTCTCTATGATGGATTCTGGAAGGAAAACATAATTTTAGGGAATATAGAAAAGCAGGTAGTTCCAAGTTGATTGCCAGAGAATGCTAACAGTTTATCCCATTTTAAAAGTCACAAGGAAAAAAATAACAAGAAAACACTCCTACAAGAGCAACCCCCCCCCCCTCCCCCAAAACCTCTAATATTTCTTGGAAGTTTGACTGTAACATTTTACACTCTTTTTGGCTCAATTATATAGAGTCATATTAGCATGTCTGTGTCAGGAAAAAACAAAAATGTTAGATTGGTTGGAAGTATTTCAATAACCTTCCAGTATTGATTAGACAGGATACAGAGCTGAATATAGATATTTATTCAGGTCACAACGTCATAATCTTTTTTTTTTTACTGGGAAAAGAGCAGAATGCAGATCAACAGCATAGTAAGGTTTTAGTGACAAAAATGGGTAACTCATTCTAGACAAAGCAAAGAATTTTTTTCTTCATCATTTTTTAGTTGGCTTGATCTTTTATATGAAACACATATGTCCTCTTTACCTAAGTTAGCTAATTTAGCTGCCTCCAGCCATTCAATCAAATGCTTGGTCAGGTCATTCCCTGCGCCCACTCAGCGCGATTTGTCCTCTCTTTGCATTGAACTAATTTCCAACTCTTTTCCTCTTGAGAGGACTCTTCAGTGTGCAGGTGCATGTGTAGGTCTGTATGCTGTGTGCCAGAAACAAGAATCAGACCAGGTCTCTCTGCCCAGCTGGTTGTCTGTTTCCATCACCAGCAACTACAGAGGCCAATGAACCTGCATGACGAGTTGGGCTGTTTGCACCAGCATGTGATTGCTGATAAAAATGAAGCTGGACTAGCTGGAAAGTAGGATAAAAGGTATGGGAGCCTCATAGTGGAATAATAATAAGTCTGGGCTTACACTGAAGAAAAAAACAAAGATCTGCAAGCTGGCTACTGGAGAGGGCAGGAGGTCAGCTAATGGGAAGGCCATGGCAATAGAGATTATCTACAAGTAAGCATATAGGTCTGGTTCAGCTCCTGACTCTTTTGTAAATGTGAGTCCCTGTATGTGAGGAGACAAGAGGACTCAGGTGCAGACCAGGTGACTGTAGCAATCTATAACGTGTGTGTGAGTGTGCGCTCTTGTATGTGCACCTTGCTGTGTGTGTGCAGGTTCGAGTTTGCAGAAAGGGCAAAGGGGCTTTGCACTTCAGTGGTTGGCATGTCCAGATGCCAGAAACTTGAGAAACCCAGGGATCAGTTACTGGTCACAGCAACAGGAGACTGAGCAGTTTTGTGACTGTGGTAAGACATAAGAGTGTTTTGGAGCCAGAAGCAGAAAAAGAAGGGGAATGGACTCTTCCACCCTTCATTAATAAAGTATCTTTTCATCTCCTGTCAGTGTCAGAATGGCTGAGGCTTGCCTACTTCACCTCAGAGAGAATGGTGAGACCACATCAAAGTATGGTGTGAGTGATAAAGGTAGAATTCTTAATCCCCATGGTGGTTATTTCATGACATGAGAACCGCAATTTTATTTTCTTAGTTGAAAAGCTATAATTACTTAATAGTTCTATTATAAAAGCGCCTGCAGGCCCTGCTTTAGAGGAGGAGGTTGTGAAAGGCAGGTTTAGAGACTGGTTGTGAAAGGCATTGCCTTTCTCCTTTACTTTGGAGAGAGAGAGATTTAGTTTCTGCCTGAAGAAACTGTGGTTAATGGAAAGGCTGGCAGGCTGTAGAAAGTTATTACTGGTCCCAAAATTACTTAACCCATTTTCAAACAGTTTTTCCTTTAAGCACATAGAAGAAAGAAACTTCTGTGCAACGTGTGCTTGAAGCCCAGAAAGGCAACCATGCTCTGGCCTGCATCAAAAGCAGCGTGGCCAGCAGGTTGAGGGAGGTGGTGCTGACTCTCTATTCCACTGTGGTGAGACCCCACCTGAAGTAGTGCATCCAGCTGAGGACCAGCAACATGAATAGAGGGATGGAACCCCCCTTCTGTGAGGAAAGGCTCAGAGAATTGGATTTGTTCAGCCTGGAACAAAAGAAGGCTTTGGGGTGACCAAATTGCAGCCTTCCAGTATGTGAAGGGAGCCTACGAGAAAGAGAGTTTTTAGAAGAGCATGTAGGGTAGGGACAGGACAAGGGAATGGATTGAAACTAAAGGAGGGTTTAGATTTGGTTTAGACTAGCTGCTAGGAGGAAGTTCTTTTCTGTGAGAGCGGTGGAACAGATTGCCCAGAGAAGTTGTGGATACCCTATCCATGGCAGTGTTCAAGGTTGGATGGGGCTTAAGAAACCTGGTCTAATGAAATGTTTTCATCTTTATCTCTAAAATATTTCCTCCTTTATTTGTTGTGCTATGCAAGAATGTGAAAAAGGAGGGCCTGATTATGATTCATATTGTACTAGTTCATTTTCACTTAAGGACCTTAACATTTATTTCATAATATAGCTCATGATTTACAATATGATATATATTGATTTACAAAGTCCGTCAACATATTTGATGATGATGGATTTTTTGTCATTATGTTTTTCAAATTTGCACACTAATGTGCAACCATTTACTGTAAAAATGACACTTAAAATGAAGTACTATAGCCATTTTATCATTGCTAGGTAGAGATATTAGTAAAAGGCCAAAAGAGCAGGGGAGAAAAAAGGCTTAGTGGTGAACAGTGTGAGCCAACAGCATGATGCACAGCTAAGTGGGAGCCTGTGCAGAATCTGAGAAGTACTCTGAATTGAAGGCCACAGGATGGGGGAGATGACATATACTTATGCAGGTGAACTGGCAGAGCTTGCAGCATGTGAAAACACCTTCCTGAGATATCTAAGAAATACCATTAACAATCCCAGAGCTGCAGGGCTGTGAAAAGATGAGGTACAATAAGCACTGATGGGAAACCTCAGGAAAAATCATTCTACAGTGAAAAGTTAGATGACCCATTTATCTGACAGTGTTTTAGCTCTCTTAAATAAATGGAACAGAAACAACAATAATTTATCATTGTTCTACCTCCTTGTCTCTCATATGAACCTGAATGTATTAGAGCTGTCTGACTCTTCTCCATGACTACATTAGGCCATGAAGTTTGAGTATTCATGCACGAAATGATTATTTTTCGTTTTAACTCATGGAATATCCTTTGCTGTATCAATGCTGTGATTCAAACAGCTCTTCACTGCATAATTAACACCTAAATGTATACAGGTATAACTATATCAGAACTGTGTCTATGCCATTTATACCAGCTGTCTAAACTGTATGGGAATTTTCTACTTCTGTTCCTTTTAGCAAAATTCCTGTTCATGCAAATCACATAATTCTGTAAAAACTCATCAGTTTTAAGAAAAAAAAAATTGGCATAAGTTTCTTAGCGCCATAGTAAAGATTTCTTATACACTAAGAGCACACCCTTTTTCACACTCAGCTAATAGAAGACCCCAGCATAAGTCTTTCCTCTCAGTTTCTCTGATGAAGGATCTGTTACATGGAAGGAGGAAGGAGTGTCCAACTGTTCTTTAAATGACTTTTACATCAGAGAAAACACACTGTAGAACAACATCCTTTGGTACTACACCTGAAAAAGGGTGCAAAGAAAATAGCACCCATTCCTGCCTTGGTTTCCCAAATACCATGTGGTGTGGGGCATGGGAATCATTGCCACATTGCCTTTGTTTGGAGAGCAGAGTTCAATGATTTTTTTGGATCAAGTTTTGAAAAGAGCCATCAGCAAAAGATTTTCATCTGGAAAGCAGAAAACAGATACAATGTTTCAATCCAGTTCAAGCACAGCTGGAGACACCAAACCATCTCATAACAGAATTATTAATTTTAAATTACAGTAATTTCTAAATATATAAGCCAGATTTGTGTAGCTCAAAATCTGTTTGGGTACCAGATAGCAAAAAAAAAAAAAAAGAAATCTTTTTCTAGGCCTTGTTCTTCACATATTCATAGCTTCAAGATCTCAAAGAGAATCTGTCACTAGCACTAGCTGTAGCAGACTCAATGAAATCACAGGAGGAAAAGAAAATTTAAGTCTAGACAGATAAGAGCAGGCTGATTACACCAAACTATTTTATAGTACTGGAAAAGGCAGGAATACAAAGGTTGTGGAAAACACACTGAGAAGCTAATTTATTTGGGGAAAATGCTTAAAATGATGCAGTAATTACAAAATGAGACTGCAGTCATAGCTACTTTTATAAAATGGAAGAAAATACTCCTATAAGAGAAGGCACTAATGCATTTGTAATGCTTTAAAAATCCATGTCACTATTTGCTGTGCACAATCTATGTGAGATAACTGTATACATACATTGTTAAGCTAATGCTGCTTTTGTCCATAACGTGCTTACGGTAATTTTCACATGAGGTTAGAATGAATATTGATGAACATTTTAGTCAATTGGCTATAAATCTACGTAACAGGTTATTAAAATGACATAACATTTATAGAAACACTCCTCATAGACTACATGGGGGGAAAATAGCACGTAGGATAGATTATCTCTCTTTTACCACAGAAATCTGTTTAAAATGCCTATTTTGCTCCTCCCAATTTGCATAGCTAATATTGCATTTAATTGAAATCTGAGATCAGAAGTTTATTCTATTATTTGAATTCTTTAAACCTGCAAACAATCATATTTCTCTATTCAAGTAGGCCCGTTGACATGAATATCCATAATCATGGATGAAAACAGCACTGTCCTTGAAACTGTTGGTAAGAAAAATAGTTTTTTTCTTTATTTCTGGATATTAGAACATAAAATGGTTATAATTTGCAACCTAGTAACTGAATCTCTGTTTGCAAGGCAGTAGAAAAATTAAATTGAACGGAGAGTCAAGTAAGATCACAGATTTTTTATTTTTTTTTTTTTTTTAGTATGCAAGTCATTTTTCCCTAAGGAATGAATCAACAGAAATATCCAAATATTTATTGTTTAATTACTTGCAGTTTAGGGGTAAATACACAGAGCTGTTTCAAAGTGATTTATCCCTCTCTTAAACTGCATACAATCCTCTGTTAAGTATGTTGATTTCCATTTTTATTTGCATGAAAGAAAAACAATTATTTGACATAATTACTGGCATGCTGTTGACAATTTGTTGTTTGATTCATACAACGTTGATATTTTCAAGGGCAATTGTTGTGATAGTCTTACCATCTCTGTAAACAGTAAATGGTGATTTGTTTTTCTTTTATCCTTTCCCTGCACTGTTTTCCTATTTTCCTTTTCTTTATGATGAATATTTCAGGGTTCTGTGCAAGGGGTGGTTGATCTGTGCATTCATTTACTGTTTTCTTCATTCACCTTAGCAGTACTGCAGAAAAACTACACACNAAAAAAAAAAAAAAAAAGAACCGGAAGGAAGCAACTGACTGTAAAACAAGCAATATTCAAATTCAATTTAGCAGTGGCAATTGTAATTGGTTTGAACAGTTGAAACACTTCCAAGCTTTTATACATAAAAGTTCAGATGAAAATGAAAGATCTGCAATTCAAGCTACTGAATCATCTGCTATGGCACAGTTTAGACTGCAAAAAAGAAGCATCTGTTCTTGTTCCCTGAATTCACTTTAAATATGTGAATTAAAATGTTTCCACAGCCTAAATGGTAAATAGTATGTTTTCAATGTGCTTGTATGTCCTTTTTCTTAAGGAATCTCCTTGGGGCATGCTACCACTGACTTTAACAATTCACAAGTTTTGTATGAATTGGTAACTCAGCTCTTGAGGACCTAATACTGTGTACACTGTACCTAAATACACATTATTACTAAGAAAAGAAACACTTCGAAGGAGAGTTTAAATATCTCTGTTTTTCTACCACAATGTTGTTTTTAGTATAGGCAATGAAATTTTCTCAAGGCTAGCCATACTGTAGGTGATATTTTATTATTAACAAGTATTTAATCATTACAAATTTTTAATTAAATACAGCTTTTGCTTTTGAAAGGTGTTGGATAACCTCAAGTGTTATATACTCTAAATAGAAGCAAAGAGCTTGAAGTACCTCATAGATGTTTGGACTATTCATTCAGGCCTGCTACAAGTTAAAACTTAAAATTCATTCAGAACTTAATGTTGGAGTATACCAACACATGTCATTTTCTCCAAGTACAAACTATATGAGCAGAAGAGTCAGGGCTATAAGAAATAGTACCGTGATGATTTTCAAGCACTATACTGTACCATTAAGCACAGCACAAAACCACATATTTAAGAGAGAATCTATGAAAGCAGGTTAGACATGTCCTGATTTTCCCCTCTTAGTAAGTCCTCACTCTGCAATTTTAAGTCTTCCAGCATAAAGTATTAGATATGGTTACTACTGTATTGAAGATTACATGCACATATCATTAAAAGGCACTATTTTTACACTAGTGTGTGATGCAAAAAAAGTGAAAAAGTTTATCTTTACTTCTGAAAAAGCCCTCTAACTTTCTAATTAACATGAGTTAAAAGAACTGTTTGTCAAATGATGTTAAAAGATCAATTTATTTCCTCAATCTTTTCAAGTGTAAATTTGAACTCCACCCACATGAAGTTTAACCAAGTCATATTATTGAACTGCAAGTCTCTATGTACATAAGGAATAAGCTTCCTGTAAACCAGCTCTGAATTTCTGGACTGAATTTGAGTAATTTTTCTCTTGTTAGTATTTTCTGCAAAAAGTAGGAAACATCACTTAAGGAGAAATTGTTTCAGGAATTGTTTTAGCTATCACAGCTCTACTGTTCTGTAAGGATGTTCCATCTTTTTCTCACTTAACTGCATCTCATACATCTGTCCCTTTCCTCAGACACAGTACATTAGGTGTTATTCCTCAGTGTACTTGGCCGTGACAGAGCAGACTAGGGAAGCACGGTTTGCATTCATATCTATTCCTCCAGAGACAGCCATTATCTGTCCATTATCTCCTAAATATGAACCTGGTAAGATGGACATATGAAAAGCCTAGCCTTTAAGATTTCAGCTAATTTGGCATGATTTTCCTTCTTCTGATGTCACTCACCTCTTCAATACATTTTAGTTAGTACTTATGAAGAGGAAACACACTTCTAATAAACCAGATGGCACCAAATTATACAGTTCTCAGAAAAAGAACATTAAAAGAACATTAAATTATAAAAAAATCTTAACTAACCTATTTTTTTGACTTGACTTGAAAATCTGAAATATAGCTGGCTGAATATACATTTCTTATCATTTTAATTTTTAAAAAAATTATTTCCATTCCATGTTATGATGAAACTGAGACCATTTCAGACTGAAAAACATGCTCTATACTGCTGGTTAGAATATTCATATGGGATATAAGGAATCCCTTTCTATCTTTTCTTATGCATAGGAATGAACAAGAAGAATTATTTGAGTCCTGACTGTTAGTCTTGCTTGCTGTTCTGATTATTTAAGAGATAGAAGCAAGTAAGGAAGAAGTTTTCTTTGTTATGATCAGAAATTTCATTCATGACAATGGAAAAAATTACATTTCCTTAAAAAGTTCTGTTCTTTACAAAGCCTATTGCTAAATTAAAAGTGGCAAGTTGAAAAATTGCACACCAGAACTATGCTAACTCAATATACTTTGTATAGCCCACACCAAAAAAAAAGAAACATTACCCAGAAATATATGTTTTTTGGTTCTGCTTTTTCCCTCTCATTCTGAATTCAAAATTACATATTTATCTTCAGGGGAAAACAGAACAAAACAAAACAAAAAACAAAGCAAAACAAGTAAAACAAAATCTCCTCTGAAGTGGTTATTTTCACTCTACTCTCATATTACCCCTTAAATTTAAAACATAGTGCTTCTATACTAACAAGAATATTTGGAGGTGAGACAACTCATGAAAGCGTATATGGCATCTGAAAAGTTAACTCTGTGGGTATCTTTTCAAATACCAACAACCAGTGCAGGTTTTCCTTGACAAAGAAATGTTCTTTCTCAGCATGCAGTCTTCTTGAACAGTCTTCTGATGTTCACTAACTCCTGTATACCATAGTAATGGGCATTCTATGCAGTTTCAAAATCTTCTGGCTTTGAATCTTTTTTTATCTTTATCATCTACACCCTTTTCATCTACTCCCACTGTGAACTCATTGATATGTGGGACAGTAGCTGCTGCAGGAAGGTCACAGACAGAAAGCACACTTCAATAGACAGTATGCTGTTGAATTCTGGATGCAACTTTGCTCTAATACACTTCTTATTATCATAACGAATGTCATACCTCAAACAAAGAAATCACAGTTTACAAAGGACAAGGGCTTTAGGACAAGGGAAATGTAGGCAAGTGGTGACTCCTAAAGGAAGAAGTTGCCATTCCTGATATTCTGCTGGAAGAAAGAACCAGAGATTCAGGGACAAACTCAGGAGGAAGAGCTTAATCTTAGAATATCACATGGAGTGCTTGAATTCTGTACTTGAGTGATAGAGAGGCATCTCTCTCATCAGACCACTTCATATGGTATATAAGCCTGGAAATACCTCGTTGTTGTTACCATCTTTGCTGTATTCTGAGTGTTTTTTCCCTTGTTATCTCTCTTCTATTTTTAGACTTTTTCGTGAATCCAAAGAATTTTATGATGCCACTAGAAACTTTCTAAACTAAATCTCCATTAGTGATTTAGACAAAGGGTTCGAGTGCACCCTTAGCAAATTTGCAGATGTCACCAAGCTGAGTGGTGCAGTCGACACACCAGAAGCACAGGATGCCATCCAGGGGGACCTAGGCAAGCTTGAGAAGTGAGGCATGGGAATCTCATGAGGTTTAACAAGACCAAGTGCAAGGTGTTGCACCTAGGCTGGAGCAGCAACCAGTATCAACAAAGGCAGGGGGATGAACAGGGGGATTGAGAGCTGCCCTGCTGAGAAGGATGTGGGGGTGCTGAACCATAAATGTGCACTTGCAGCCCAGAAAGCATGGAGGTCACGGAAGGTGACACTGACCCTTTACTTCTCTCTGGTGAAACCACACCTGAAGTGCTGCATCCAGTTCTCAGGTCCCCCAACAGAGAAAATTTTATCGCCATAAAAAAAAAAAAAAAGTCAGGCACATTAAAAATGTTGTTCAAGGCTTTATCTGTACTAACATAAAAAAATATTAGTTAAAACTGTTTGAGTTTTACAGAGTGAGAGTACTCATGTTTTTGAATGGGGATCAATGATTCGGCAGAATTTTTTTAAACTAAATTTTGTGTACATATGCATACTATAGTGGCCTGTATCTCATATTTGAACATATTGCACTGAAGAGCTTGGTTTCCCTGTACCAGCCATAGAGTTCAGCTTCCAAGAGTATCTCAGAAGGTTAAACTGGATTGAGCAACACGTTCTGTGACAGCAAAAAAATGTTTCAGAGACTGTTGCACATAATGGTGATAAAATTTTCACAAGGATATCTCTTTGAAGAAATTATGTTTATAAATTTATAATTTTCTCATATATTATATATTAAGAAATGTTGTACATTAATACAGGAACCACAAATCTAGATGTGTACTTATCATTCATGTCTGTCCTGGGTTACTGCACTTGAATCAGCCCTTGTCAAAAAAAGAAGACACAAAGAAAAACAGTCCCATAAATGTAATGAAAATTTATAGTCTTAAGTTGTAATTCTCTTTCTACATACACCTTAAAATAAGCTGCTCCTTCATATCATGCCAGGTTTGATTTATGGCGTTCAAAGCAAAAATATAAGAATAAAAGACATGAATACTTGTTATCTCCTAGTAAATTATAGTCTTTCACAAGTTGGTATTTTATAGCCTGATGTTAAGGAATATAAATATGAAGCACATTATAAAAGCTTTGCCAGTTATCACCCAGAGGACTTACAAAGATTGTTCCTAACAACTGTCAGATCTTTAACTAGCGGTCAAGTAAAATAAAACTGGAAGCCACGGGGAGACCTTCAATTTACCATGTTACAGGAAATTACTTTTTGGAGATTTCTCTCCAATAACAAAATTGCATGAATGTCAATACATATATATGCACATTTCTATGTAAGATAACATCAAAAGGAATCTGGGAAATACCACTCAGTAGGAAAAGGAGAAGAATCTCAAGGAAATTCTTTAATATCCTAACAAAATTTATTTGGGTTTTTTTTGGTCTTTCTCAGTGAGTGCCAAGAGGATGTAAAAAGTATTTTCAGGGAGGTATAAACTGAACATTTTGATAGCTTTTGTCAGGCTCATAGGTCCATTCTTAATGAAAAGCTGGAAGAGGACCCAGAAGACTAAAACACAGAAATAAGTGGTCAGAGAGGAAAATAAGAGATAGCAGTTCATCATGATAAGGACCTCTCTATATAACAGTTCAGAGGAAAATTGCTTGCAATTCCTCTAATATTTTTTCCCAGAAAATCTAGGTCTGCTAAATGGACATAAGTGAGGCTTTTGACAAGCATAGAATTGCCAGCAAGAAACACATAGAATAAATCAGGCATTTAGATATGCTATGGCTTTCAAATTTTAATTTCCATATTTCACATTCATAACAATACACACTAACAAATTTAACCTTGTTCTTTTCTGTTTCAAGAAAATGCATGCCCTGTTGGTTAATTGATAGAAAATGCTTGACTTTATTAAAACTGTCTAATTGAGTATGAAACCACTCAGAGGAAAGGTCACATACAAGCAGGTTGCTCAGGTTTTTAACCAGCAGAGTTTTGAATATCTCCAAGCATGGAGAATCCATATCTCTGGACAACTCATTTTCAACCACCTTCAGAAACAATTAAGATTTTACTTATGTTTTAACAGATTTTATTGTATGTCAATTTGTGCCTGTTGCCTCTCGTTCTTTTCTTTGGCATTACTCAGAAGAAAGTTCAATCTTCATTATTCACTCTAACAGAGATTTACACACAATGATGAGATCTCCTCTTGTTTTCTCCAGACTGAACAGTTTCATCTTTCTCAGTCTCTTCTTGTGTGACAAATACTCCAGTCCCTTCATTACCTATGTGTCCCTGTGCTGGACTTGCTCCACTAAGTCCCTATCTCTCCTGTAGTTGAGAGCTCGTGACTGCACCCAGAACTCCTGATCTGCCTTACAAGGGCTGAGCAGACGGGAGGGATCACCTCATTTGACCTGCTGGCAGCGTTCTGCCTAAAGCACGAATTCTTTCTAGATGAAGAATACTGAAAAGGTGCTGGTTGGGTAAATTTTCCCATAAATACATTCAAAGTGAGGAAGAAGTGGAAAACAGCCAAATGAATTCTCTTTTGAGCATCTAGATTGAGTCAGGGGATCTGCAGCTTTAAATACTATATGGCTTTCAGATATTACAGATCATTTATGAAATAAAACTAAACAGAATACCGGTAATATATGTATCTGATTAACTGAGTTTTTGATTAACTGTTCCTGCTAGTGAGATGAAGGTGGTAAGATTTATTACTGTTACTGTAGGTCAAGAATGGGTTTTGGAAGGTGTATCTTTTATGGGTGTCAGGAATTTCCTGTTTTTACCTGTTTTTCACAAGTTATCATTGAGAATACTTGTATGTGAAAGGAAACACATTGTTTTGGAGGTATGTACACCATAAGCTTTTTAATGTATCGCAATATTGCTTTGCCCAGTCCCCTGTCCCTACTCTTTCAAGATCTGTGATTGAATAGAATCTCTCACTTGTCTCAGTTTTGGGGTGACCATGCAATACCCATAAATTGTGACTTTCAGGAAGATTCCTAAATGTCACCTACCTGAATTTATGTTATCGCAAGTGACTAAGTTAGCTGGAGCACACTCTTAGATCTGTCCTGAGATGACTAATCAATTGTACTCACAAGCACTACTGTTTTCCCGACATAGTTCTCCCATTTTGGAGTTAATGCAAAATATACTCCATTGTTACACACTTGGCAGAGCCAGAGTCCAATCTTCTTCACTGAAGTGATGACTGGAGTTATTTTCTTTAATTATCTAAAGTAATGGAGGAACATTATTGTCGATTACGATGAGCTGTTACATTACCGAGAAAAGTGGTTTTCAGTTAATATGACCTGGACTGAGTCAGCTGGAAGTGAGCTGTGTGTTGGTATAACTATGCCATTACTGTGTAGTCTAAATACAGAAAACTTCTTACACAGTATAGTCAGTTACATCTTTGCTAAGTGAGTAGATCTTGCTTATTTGAAATGTAAAGAGCATTCCCCTTGCACTCTTACACCATGTTTACCCACTTTCAGTGTAAGCAGGAATAGGCAGACCCTGCAACAGAGCTGCTCCTCTGGGCTGTTTGCATATATGGGACTCGTGGAAGGTAGAACAGTTAGCTAAGCAGGAAAGGAGCTGATCTCATCCAGGGTGACTCCTGGAAAACTGTTCAGTTGAACCAAAAGATAGTTAAATATTATTTCTCTATTTTGTAGCAGAGCAAGTAGATAATAAAAGAGATAATGAATACTTTGTACTACATATCATGCAGTACATTATAAAAACAATCTCTTATTTCAAAGAAAAATAAGAAAAAACATCATGTTCCATTTTAATGATGAAAAACTGAGGTTCAGACTTGCTGAAAGCAATGGGGACATTCATAGGAGATCTGGAAACTGAACTCGGACATTTTGATTCCAGTACAGTTTAAGAATCAAGTCCCCATTATCATTAGGCTGAAATACAGGACAGTTAAGGGCATGGACTAGAAGACTAAGTAAGCTTCAGAACTTTTTCAGTCAGCTAATAAGCAATATTCAAATTAACTCCTATGAAAGCTCTTTAAAAACAAAAAAAAAGTTGTTCATTTGGGCATTTAATATACTTTTTTTTGCATCAGTTTTCAGTCCAGTTTTTTTTTAATTTTTGGTTCTTCATCAGCTCTTAGCAGAGTATAGAGTTTTTGTATGAAATTAAGTTGCTAAGTTTAGTTGAATCTCGATCTGAAAAAGAAAAAAATAATCTATTTCTCTTTTAAATTTATCTCTAAAATTATACTAAAGTTATAACTGAACAGTTTAGCATAAAAATATGAGAAACTGAGATAATGGCATTCATGAACTTACTTTGAACCCCTAAGCACCAGATTGCACTCCTTATTTGATTTGCATATTTAAGAGGTTAGTACAGAATTGTGACATAGCTCTGATGTTGTTTCTGTCTTCCCCCCTCTGCCCATAAAATTTGAAAAATAAATTGTCAGCTCTTGACCAAAAATGCAGGATGTTCACTTAATATATAGAGTAACAGATCAGACTGTGTTTGTGTTTGAAACAGGGTTTTCTTGTGCATAAGGAAAGAAGACTGTACAGACATGTATATTTTCAACTTAATGCCCTGTGAACGGTCTCTCTGAAGTTAGCTTCTACTCAAAGTGTAGAAAGTTAAACATGCACAGAAACCTTCATAAGGTTTAAAGAGAAGCAATCTAAAAAGATAACCAACACCTTATTTTCCAGGTTTTAAAATACATCAGTGTATGAGCTGAGCTCTCCGCATACAGGTAAATTATGGCAACTGTGGCATCACTGACACGTCTTTTCCTGACTCTGCTGCTTTTGTCACCACCTTTGTCTGCCCCACTGTTGCTCTGATTGCTCACATTTATGTTGGTGACAGGAGCAATGACAGCAGGCACAGCAGCAGGCAGCTGCAATCTGTGAGATACATCTTCATTTTGGATATCTTTTGGAAAAAGACGGTCTTTCATATATTAGAATATGAGAAGTAGCATGACATGTGGAAGGTGGATAAAGGATAATTGGCAGATACTCTACATAAATCCCTTAAAAGCAAAGGACCAAAGGACCAAAGCGTAGCAGGAAATGCAGGTTACATCTGGCATTCGTATTCAATGTTTTTAATGCTAGCTTGTAGTATATAAACCAACAGCCANTACTTCATCTGGACTGCTACCACCACCCTAACATGGTGTCAGGTTGTATCTGACTTCGTCAGTGCTTTTTCCTTGTATTAATCAACTTATTTTTAATTTTTTTTCCTATTAAATTTTAATTGTGTCTTGCGATCTCCCACTGGTTTGTTTTCAAACCAATACTCTGTGTGTGTCTTTGTGTGTGTTCATGTATTGGAACAATTATTGGAATAATTCATTCTCAAGGAGGAAAATGCTAAAAAGAAGGATATAGTTATTTTGACTAAAACTATGAACTCCCCAAGGGAAAGATAAAGGAAGAATGAACTGAGCTGCAAATTTGTAAGAAATATTTTCTTTTATTATTTTCCTGTTCATAAAGTGAGGGAAGAAGAAAAGTAAAGAAAGAGAGGGAGAAAACCTAGAGCCAGAGTCAGGGGCTTCAGGGTTCCCCTTCAGAAAAATACTTCAATTCTCCTGATCTTTATTTCTTTTTATTTGATACAAGACAAGGAAATGGTATTTGCTAGAAGGTTCTATTTTGAATAACATAAAATCTCCTAAGCTGGAGCTTCATACAGCAACAGTACTGTAGTCCCATCAGAGTCAAACAGGTGACGTTTTCTGATTCAGTTAATTGGTTTTCTTTGTCATCTTTATGTGTTCATGGGTAGCTGCCACTTATTATGCCTTAATTCCTCACACCCACTGTAACAAACTGTTTCTCAGATATAATTTGCTCAAAAACAACCAGCCAAAACTGCTTACAGCCATGCAAATAAAAAAAGGGAAGAAGTTGAATAGGTTTACAGAAAACTATAAACTTTTAAGGTTAAAGTGGTCTTCTAATCCCACCAGTAAAAAGAGTGAATGCCACACACTAATTCTAGCATTGCAAATTCCTATGGAAAGGAGTATTCCTCAATACTCTTGCTCAAGTGTTAAACAGAGCCACAAACTGCTTGCACAGAGCAGGGAATGCCTCTCTCTCCTTATCCTTGGCATTGGCTCAGATCATTTAGTCTTAGAATGAAAGCTTATGCTTTCAATTAGTAGTTATAGAAAGTTTTCCCTCCTCCACTTTAAAGCAGCCACACTGCTGTTAGCAATCAGAGGTAGCCAGTTCCTACCTGCGATAAGTACTTGTGCTGGTAATTATAGCATTTTCTTTTTACTTTTCTTTCAGGAATTTATAGCTCCCCTTAAGCCAGAGAAGGAGAAGAAAAGAGAGAATGGCCTACCAAAAGGGGAACAGGGAGGGAGGCACAGAGGGACAGGTGAACACAAAAGACATTTGTAATTTCTAAGAGTTTGAGAGAACACAACTGAAACACAGCTAAATAATGCTTAAGACAGAAAAGTTCTTGTTTTAACAGAATCTGCTACCCACTGTAGCTTCAGTCTTACATAATACAGAAGCACAATCTTTCTAAAGTTTAACAATGTCAATAAAATATAAGCACATTCACTACAGGTGATTCTTAGAGAAAAAATATTGAAACAACCTTGGTAAAAAAGTAATAATAACCTGGACTGCCCTTGACTTTATACAGCAATATGTATAGTTTCACTATTACATAGGCCCCATGCAGGCCAACAAGACTTATAATAAAGTACAAATCTTTTATTAGGGTGATGTAGTATAGCTGGGGAAAAAAATCTAGACAAGCTTTTAGGCACACAGGCCTTTCTTTAATACTGAAATAGAGAGAACAGCTACAATTCTAGAGCAGAATTTGCCAGAGTTTAACAAATTAAGTATGAAAAAATTGCCCTCTGAGAGAAAAAGTAATTGGTACTAGCAGAATGAAAGAAATGTTGCAGGGAGAAGGAGCAAAAAAAATGAGGAAAAGAGATGTGGTGCAGTTATGGGAAAAAGAGAGACATACAGAGTTGTAAGAGGAAGGTTGCTTTTTAGGGATATTGAAATCTAGTATATCAATTCAGTGATTTTCCTTTTCTTTACTTTTTCTTCTTACCTCTTCAACATAATAGCAGCAGCAGCAGCACTGTTACTGGGATACACTAGTCAGTGCAGCTGTTTAGGTAAATAATATGCTATTACATTTCAATTGCAAATGTTGTCTCTGAAGGCAGGGCCAGTGCTTCAGGGCAAACTTCATGCAATGTCTTAGCCTCTTGAGACATTCATTAATCAGAATTTTTCAGGATAGTTTTAGAATTAGTGTTCTAAATTCACTATACTGAGGAATGATCCCAAAGACCCAGTAAGTCTATCCTCATAAGCATTTCTTGATTGTTATTAAAACCTTTTGCTTCTCTGAAACCTAAGGGATGAGATGGATATTCACAGATGTCAATCATAATGCCCACAGTTTCTTGGCTGACAGAAAGGAAACACCTTAACCATAGAAAAATTATTTTTGAAGCATTTTTGTGTAGGTTTTTTGGTCAGGAAAGCTGGGGATTATGATAAATTTTACACTATTTTGCTTCACATTTTTTTTCTGATGATATGAATTGCATTTTGTGCACAGATTAACATGATCCTTTGCATTATCTGATTATCTTCTATGACTCTGCTATAATGAGCTCATACTGTTACTTATCACAGTAATTGGAATATTGTATGTTTGTCTTTCACAGTATCCATTTTGTATTTTTAGTAAAATTGCCTTGTAAAACTCTGCTTCCTGTTATTGTTTGGTCTGTTGGCCAAAGAATCATGAGAAAAAGGATGCTTAGGTAAAGAGGAAGGAATCTTTTTTTCTAGTGACCTGATTTCTGTCTATACATTTGACGTCACACAAAAGAGAGGAATGGGATTGATCTTACTTTGATGCCATCTGAAACACCATAACTTGACTTCATAAATATTTAAGATAAATCAGGAGTTTCAGTCCATAATTTACCTTGACAAGTGCAGATGTCTGGAGTAACATGAAATAAACACCTCAGACCTGTAAGGTCTTATGGACTAAAGGTGAAATAAAAGTGCTCATTGAAAATGTACATCTTGGTGTTGCAGGTGCTTTCATACGGTCACCTGGGACAATTCTGATCCCAGAATTTTGGGGAAAACCTTAGAAAAAAGAAAACTACAAGGTTGAAAAGCTATCTGAAAATTCTACCCTGGGCTTAAAATTTTGCCTACTGTTATGATCTTAAAAGTCCACACCACCATATGTGATCCACAGTTTTAAGTGGATATACACAGTGACTTTTTCAAAATTTTGCAAAACACATTTTTACCATAAATTTCTGACATGGACTGATTTTCACTTGGAATAAAAATTTGGTACTACTTATTCCCAGCACTAATCTATTTGTTATTTAAGAAAACAAAGTTTTTATTTTAATTGTCTCTAATTTATAATCAGATTCACACAGTATTCAGAGATTTCTTCATTAAGTTTTCATTTCTATTTAATTTTCATGAATAAAAAGTAAAAAAGTCAAACACTTAGATTTCAGGAATTCATTAATTAGATTAAAAAATACTCATCCTTTCTTTCTGACAGATGAAGAACAGGGAAAACAAAAACTATACTTTAGATTTAAAGATTTTGGATTTTAGTTTATTCCTTTTTTTTTAATATATATCACTAATATTTACAATAACTATCTATTTTCAATGCTTTTTTTTTTAATTTTCTGCTTCCATTTCTATATATTTCCAATTACCTAAGAGTACCTGTAGGAATATAAATTACTACCTAATAATGACTAATTAAAGTTAATATAAGATTACTTAATATTTTTAAAATAGATTATACATCTTCATATTCAGTCATGCTGCATTGGTTGATTGAATAAACTATAAACAAAGGCATTTATCTCTACTAAGTGACTACACTCATATCACACCATTTTGTCTACAAGGAGGGTAGAAATTAATTCATGTCTTACTTTCTAATTCAAAATTCTAAAACTGAGACATGCCAGAATTCTCACACAGATGAGGAATATTGGATTCAAATTATCTCTAAAATGTGTTCCTCTTTCAGTCTTAATTAAATATTTTATGGACATCCTATCAAGCAACTGCTTATGCAATGAGAAAAGCTACAACATTCCTATCAGCATTTCAGACAGCTTGTATTAGCTTTAGTAGATATGATTTTTCAGCCTCTTATGAGTCAAAAATAAAAGTTAATTTATGAAACCGTTCTTGAATAGTATTAAAAGCAGCTGAGACTAAAAATCTAGGACTTAACAAGAGCTGATTTCCAAGACTAGTGTAAGCAATCTAGAAAGATGGACTGTCTTTATCAGACTATCAAACTTTACCTGTAAACTTTCTATTTCTTTTATATAAAACTTTCTCTGTAAATTCCTTAAAACTAACAATTTCTTCTTCAAAAAGCAAACAAACCCACCCTATTTTATTTCCTCCTTATCTCCATGATCGGAATTAGTTTTAAACATGAAAAACTGAAACATTATTCTGTAATATACTCCAAAAACTTTCTAATTCTTAACTCTCTGTTATTTTCCTCCTTCAAGAAAAAGTCTTTCATTTCTAAGGTGCCCACATATTTGTTCAGAAATTTAGAAAACAGGGGATTGCAATATGAATATCATATTTACTTATTCACTTCATGCTTACTTTTCAATACATGAAAGAAAGATTTCACAGCCCACCTGCTGTGCTGTACAAAAGCTTGCTATGAAACATTAAGAAATTTCAGATTATACAACATCCAAGGTTGATGGCAAACTTTATTCAGTTCTGCTCTCCAGCAGCTCTTGATCATTGTAAATAAACAATATTGAGAATTGGGAAAATGCTCAGCCCAGGAGTCTGTATTCTGAATAAAATCCATTTTTCCAAGCAGAAGATGGAACAAGGAAATCACAGCATTCTGTAAAAAGAACAAGCTTGAGGTTTTTCTCACAAAAAGGAGAATAAGGATGAGTAAAAAGTGAAATTAACAATAGTACTTGAAAATCAAGCTGCTTACAAACCAGAATTTCAAATGTATATCCTTCTTAACGTAGTACTGGACTGTTTAAAGGAAATTAGCTTTCATTGAAAGAAGAGCCATAAAGGTTTGGAATGATCCTATAGATATTGTCAACACCTATGATTAGTTTCCATATAAATGGAGCCTATAGGTGGTACAACTCCCAAATGGATACTGAAGCCAAATCTCTGTGTACAGTTTGAGGTTCATGAGAGGCAGAAATCGATGTTTCCATCCTCTTACTCTGTAAGAAGGAGTGTAGCAACAGGAGTGAAAGACAATAAGGAAGGTAGGATACTAAGGAAGTAGCGTGTTTGAAACTTAGTGGTTAAAGGAACCAGTAAAAGATGTAGGGCTTGATTTTCACCACATAACATTATTCCTCTTACTTCAGATCCTGGCATTCATGGATCCTGAAGTGACTTGCTTTTCATACGGAAAAGCTATTCACTTAAGACTAAATTTAATTAATGGGAGCTAGCTTTAACAATGTGTCATCATGGCTTCCCAGGTGCATTCTATCTAGAGGATCACGTGAGAGCCTTGCAGTGGCTTAAATCTGTTTAATCAGCTTTTCTCTGTAGGCACCAAAGATTTTGTTTCAACAGTAGTGGTGCTGGCAGATGGATATATGCCCAGTTCTAACTTGAACATAGGGTTGTGAGACAGAGACAGGAGTATATCCATCCCTGGAAGACAGAAAAGCCTTTCAAAATCTACAGCTATGTGACTGGAGGCAAATAAAAGAAATCACTCAAAACTCTGTTATCACCTCTTCCAGTTGGTAAAATGAATGCAGTGATATTTCCTTTCTTCTGGCCCTTTTTGTCTGCTTATAATTCAAGCCAAAAAATTATATATTACATGAGTGATGTATTTTTTATATACATATATATCACTAAGACTAAGCCTAAAGATGTATAATTGACCTAGAAATATCAGGGGTTTATTTCTAAACAACACAGCTCTTCATTGATATGCTTAGCTTTCCAAAAACTGGTTTACAGAGCAGATGCACCGCCATATAACTGAGACTTATTAAAGATGTTTGCCCTTCATTTCAAGTGTGTTCTCTTGCTGGAAACTGAGACCATCAGGGGTGTTTTATGGTGGGATTTTTGGGGGTGTTTTTGTGTCCCTTACCACATATCACACCCAATTCTGCCTTTTCTGGGAGTGTGTTAGTCATGTTGCTTACATAATACACTACTGAAGGACTTAAATACTGTGGTCATTATCACAGAATATATAATTTTGAATAAAATCTTTAAGTTCTTTTGTCTTGCTTTTCTTTCCCAAGACATTGTACTCAGTTTTGTGACAATTCAGCCACAGGCCGTTTGGGGGGAATGAAGTTAGCACATTATAGCTCATTTCCAGATGGACCAAACAACAGCAGCTGCAGCATCTGGTTTTGGCCGGAAGCCTAGGGTGTGAATGCAACCCACTCAGTATTTTATGCACAGTCAGTGAATATCTCTTATCTCCTGATTACAATACACTGACTTGGAGTGGTTATTAGAGTGAGTTACTGCTAACAAGTGATAGAATCAGACAACCCTCACAAACTCCTTCCTCTAATATTTAACTGCCTATTAAAAAAATGAAATAAAATCAGTGTAGTTACAAATCTACTAATAATTACAGAAGAATGTGACACTGGCGTCAGAGGCTCTACTGTGACTGCGGCGAAAATTGTAACCAGGGATCAGCTCTGAGCTTTGCAACAGCTGTGCACATCTGTAATTATGTGAATTAATCAGCAATGGCAGCAGAAAAATAGTGCTACAATCAATAAGAGACCTCTCATTCATTCAGGATACCATGGGATAAGGCTCTGCTATGGTACAGATTTCTAGGTCTTCCATAGAGAACACAGTTTTCAATTTACAGTTCCCCTGTAGCAACTAGAAATGTATATTAGGTCAATATTGAATATAATTAATCAATAATTATAAATATA
>VWZQ01002424.1:1143191-1169290 GCA_013397015.1 Myiagra hebetior | reverse complement strand
TTTTTTTTTTTTTTTTTTTTTTTTCTCCTAGCAGTCCTATATCAGCAGAATAGCTTGTTTGACATTAGAAACATGATTTTCACATGCAATAATTGTGTGGGTCAGTCCCTTAGCATAACTTATTTAACAAGTCATTATTCGATCCTGAGTCTAAATGACAATCTATTCCTTGTAAGTATTTGCCTAATGATTTCAGTCAAGGATTATTAGCACTCTTTTCCCTAAAGCATTCAGTTGAAGTAGTCAGGGGCCATGGTATTGATGTTCTATAGCTGTGAGAGGCAGAGACAAGCAATTATCCAAGTCCAAAACTTTAATGATGCTCAGGTGTATTTGAAACCACAATCTGATTTGCCCATTACATTAGAAGTCTATGTGCTGTAGATGCCATGCTTTAGAAAACAATGTTTTAGTTTTGTTGTTAAAATTACTTTTTCATATATACATTTAATATAATTTTTATTGCTCGCACCAAAAAAATCTTTGTCACTTCTCAGTATACATCCCTAATCAATAGAGCACTGTGCTACTTTAAAATCCTGTTCTACTTACTTATCTAGTTCCAGTGCCCAAAGAGATTTAGAATGTGCTTGATTATTTAAACCATTAGCAATTTTTCAGCACTGCTTAGGGATGGATTTATTTTAAACTGACAAATTGTTAATCAGTTGGCATCAGCGCTAAAAACAAAACCAAAATGCTTTCATTTCTCCTCATAAAATAAATATATAAATGCATAAATATAGGATTAAGAAGTTAACAGCAATTAAGTTTAGCTTTGTTTAGATTAATATTTCCTGATTGCAGCAAAGAGGTGATACCACCATTTGAAATTTTATGAAGGGTAGAAAGTCACTTTGTTTTTTGTTATGGAAAGTACACATATGTAGACAATTTATAAGGCATTCATCTTGAGGGGGACCCAAGGTGTTTCAAGACTGCATAAAATTTGAGATTTCTCTTTTTGTGATTAATAGGTCTTATTTTTGTAAAAGGAGTGGATTTTAAGTATGTTTGTTTAACCCCACTATTAAAAAAAAATGCAGCTATGAGAATATAATGAGGGAAAACGGGTAAGGATGGATGGCACCTGGGACTAGCAACCTTGATATCTACTCACACACCATACCGTCATATCCCTCAAGCATACCTTTGGACATTTGGTCACTTGGAGTTGAAGGCAAAGCACTGAGGGTTATTTTGGCTGTCAGCTTTAAATAACAACCAACTCCCTGCTCCCTTTCTGTTTAGCATATGCTTCACAAACAAGGAGGTTCACACTGCTACAAAATGTTAGGCTGTAGTGATGGGCGTAATGACCTTTACAGTGTGTCACATCCTGCAGAAAGGCATCTGTGGTGATAGATTAAATTGTATTTTCCTTTCTGACCATGCCACTCTACAGGAGCCCTTTTTTTACAATTACTGAGATTGCCTGGGAAATTGGATTCTTATTTACAAGCAGTCTTTCTTTTTTTTTTTTTTTTTTTATATTTTAATTATCATCAATACATTGGGTTTTATACTTCATATGCTGCACTGTAGGTTCCTGGAAGTGTCAAGTATTTTGTTTGTTGTGTAACTGTTGTTATGCATCTGTTATGCAAGATACACTTTTGGACACTGGACTATTACATGCACCATTATTATATAAAAGAACAGGCTTTTCCCCATGCACTTACCACTAGTTTTATGTGGTACAGTATGTTTTCTAGGGACTCTACTTTTCCAAGAAGGCTTTAGACAGAACATCATGTCAAACACAGAAACCTCAATTTATGAGGAAAATATTTCAAAGTATTCAAATCCCTCTCGGAGTGCAGAAAATTCTAGATTTCATATTACAGAAGACAGTCTAAGTTTATATGTTAATACATGTCTTCTGATATTTCCAGAGTTTCCCAATCTGAGGAAAGCCTTTACCCAGCTTATAATACCTACTAGAAGGAAAAAAAGTCTTGAACAGGGGTAAAAAGTCTCTTTAAATATTTCAGAGATTCAATAAGAACACAAATTAAAGGGAACATAGGGTTTAAGTCCTCTAATAGTATAAGAGAATTGTGGGGTTTGATAGATCTTAAAGTATCTTCAACAATCTTTTTCTACCAGCTCCTTTTCCTGTTTGCTGTCAGGGCATAGTCCTGAGCAACCTGACCTGTCATTATCCTTACTCAGAGCAGAATTCAGAAAACCCCCAGTGCCTACTGCCACAGCAGAAAAAAATCCTGGCAGTTTTTTTAGGACATTTTCTTGGTGCTTTAAAAATTACAAGCTGCTCATCTGTAATTCTCTCAGTATAAAGAGTGAATTCTTAGAGGTATAACATTTTATCTGTACTGAATGCATTTCCTTTTAATATATTGGCAGTTCTTGGAAAAGCCTTAGAGAAACAGAGAACACCAGCCAGCCCCACTCCCCCTGATAGCAGTGCACCCTAAAGGGAGGTTCTGTGCATTTGGTTGCCTTCTGCCCCACTCATGGCAAGGTGGAATTCCTCAAGTAATTCCTCACCTCCCTGTTATATATTAATGCATAACATAATTATAAATAGGCACTGTTGAGTAGAATATGGGAGACACAGCTTTACCTTAGGTCAATATATTTGATTGAACTTGCTTTTACACTTCCCACATTTTTACCAGGTCAAACATGCTCTCTGCACAGCCTGTCGATAAAAACCTTTTTTCATCAAGAAATTCTTTCTCAGCAACAAAATTCTCACCTACAATGTGCCCCTATGAAAAGTTTCTTTTCCAAGTAGAAGATATTTTTCTTTCTCCTGATCTAATTTTTTCCCTATGATGAGGCATTTGATTTTTTTGTAACAAATTGATACCATCTATAAGAAAAGAAAATAAGCATTTTTCATAGGACTTACTCTTTTATTCTCTGTGAGATACAAAAACTAACTGAAGCAACTGTGGCAATATTTCTAGCTTCTTCAGAGCTTGCTGTGATGCATTTCATCCAAACCTATGCTCATATTCCAATTTATTCAGCTTTTCTTTCACATTTCTGCTTCAAATGTCACTTTTTTTTCTTTAACTATTAGATTACATACCACTAAATTGAGAAATAGCCTTAATCAGGACATTTCCCAAGGAATGGAATTAAACCTAATGATACTTATCAGCAAGAACTGCAGCTTAATTGGGATGGTAATTTGCTTAACTGGGATGCCTGTAGGTTATTTACTGTAATCAGATAAGGACATCTGATCCTTATTTTCCCAAGAAGGTTATCAAAACTGTTAGTTCTAGAAAGATGTTGTAATTATATCTATGTAATATTTCAAGTGTGATACTCATTTGAGTAGTTCAGCTGTTTGCAGCTGCATTGTATCTTTATTCACCATATAGGCTATAGCACAGGGGCCAAGGAAGAGACATTCTAAGTGTTTCCTAACTTTAGGCCAGAACATACCAGCTCATGTTATGAGTGAACTGGGAACTCATTCGCTCATCACAGCAAGATCACATAACAAGGACTGCCCTCATGAAATAGTTAAATAATGGCTAATAAAAATTACAGAGTAACTCATGCCAGCAAAAAATTGTAAGGTCCTTGAGGATGTACATATACAACAAGGACTAGAGCCACAGTGATATTATAACTGCAAATGCTCTCTCTGAACTGTTTGGGAGGCTACACTCTCTGGGAGGGCTCTATTAAGAGACTGTTCAAGAAAGTGTTTCAGCATGCTACCTTATTTCACTGTTTTAGTTCACTTGGTCAAATACAACAAAAGTTGAACTGCTGACAGAAGACACAATAGAATTTTCAGCTCCTTAATGAGACAATAGTTTTGAGATGGGTAGGACAACAGAAAGATTCTTCAGACCCAAAATAGCATTTTTCTAATTATACTCCATCACAGCATTATGCAGATGAAAGTATTCAGCCTCTCAGTACTAGACATAATGGAACCAATCATGCAAAGCATCACTTTCAAGATAGAGGTTGTTACAATTAGAACTAAAACTAACAAAACCCCACTCTCTTTTTATTTTTTTTTCTTTTTCCTTATTAAGAATTTTACTTCAAGTTGGGTGCAGCAGAGCTGTAAAAATTATAGCTAATGGGCAATCCATTTTTGACTGTTCTCTTCCCGAAATTCACTGTTACTCTTTACACTCAGTTGAGTCTCATGCTTTGCTTGAAGGTCAGGAGTTTACTCCATCTAAGCCATCAAAGATCTTAGAAAGCAATTACCCTTTCTTTTGCTTTTCATTCTCCAATGGGCATTTCTGCTTTCTGCATCATTGTACAGGACTGTGCTGAGCCCAAGAACCATTTGCAAACATTGCCTGAAATGTTGGTAAAAAAAATAAAATAATAAAACCTGGATAATTCCATAAAGCTACATTTCGTGCTCTTAATATTTTTTCCAGCTACCAATGTAGATAGGAACCTTTGCAAATTCATTCATTCAGTCACAATAATCTGCATGATCACTACAGTTTATTGGATAAGGGAAAGGCAATTTAACATCAGAGTGGTCTTATAGCTGTTTTGCAGTTCCTCAGGTTGTTTTCACTCAGCAATCTCATCCCAACAATAACTCACAAAGTTCATGTGTGTGTTGCAGGACCTCACTAACAGACAAGAAACTGGCAAGAGAATGCATAAATATGCAGTGAACTTCAAAGAAGCATTTATATACTTAATCATAAAGATATTCTTTCTAGTCCTACTGCTGCTGACATCATCGGACGTAATATTCTCCACCTGACTCATTTTCGCAAATAATACAAAGTATTTCTGTTTAACAGTTCTATTTTATCAACACATTTTGACTTAGATTTCTAGGACAGTTGAATAAAGAACAACTTCAAGCTATTTTGTCATGCTTTGAGAGATTGATCAAGTTTCTATATAGCAGGGGTCATATGAGCTGTTTTAGCAGCGTTCAGAGATGCTCTGCTACTTTACAATACTGTAAAGCTTCTACAGAATATTCCTAGACATCAATCTTTTGACAGGTATTTGTACAAAACCCAAAGCTTTTCAAGGCAGCATGCAGTCTATTCCCTGACCCAGATCCATTAGCGTGTCTTAGACTGGTGATGATGACAAAGGCTGTAAAGCTTTGGCAGCTCTTTTCCAGGAGTTTAGTGCTGCTGACTTGAATCCAATATTGGAGCTGACTTGAATTCCATGTTGCTATATCAGAGCTCTGCTCTTGCTCTTTGCAAAGGCTCCCTGATCCTGCTGTAACATGTTTCCAGTTAAAAACAGGAGTGGTCTCTAAAATCTAAAGGTGAAATATGGACATACAGTCAGTGGTATAGGCACATGGAAACACTGGTGAGTTCTTTGGAACCTAACTAATCTTGTCTCACCTTTGAACTCTCTGTGGGAGCCACACGCACAGAGGTTGGATACTTCTTGCTCTGTACTGTAATTAGCCATCCTTCTTAGCTAGTAGCAACATGCTATTCACAGTAACTCTATTTAGGATTTTTTCAGTGTCCTTCCACTGTGTAATCTAGATGAAGAGAAAAATACTATTTCTTGAGACAAAATCTCTTGATCTCTTTGTTCTCAGAAGCATGTGATTATGATGATGAATGAAATTGTCTTCATTTTCATTTTTTTCTGCACAATATTCCACTTGCATTATCTGACATTCAAAATTTAACAGCATTTTACATATAAGAAAGTATATCAAGACCTCACTATTCTTTTCTCCAAAAATACTAGTTTAAATAGCTTTGTAGCTTTTCTTTATGTGAAAGAAAAAATATTTTCCTATCATGAGTTTAGACAACTCATAGCTACTTAATTAAGAGGTATTTCTACAGCATACTTTAAAAGATTTTTTCACCTATAACAATTTTATTTACAGCTGGCTTTGCACTTAAGTGATCTTGAATTTATACATAAATAAAAGCAGTCTGCAAGACTAAATTCTTCAGGCCATTAAATCCTTGCACATTTAAAGTATTAGGATGCATAATCTTCCTGTGACCTTGATTCAGAACTACATTACTAGCTGGTGAAACAATAAAGACATCATATTTAATTCCAAAATAGGAATATCTTTCATTTTCAGTACAGAACTGTAGGATTTATCATTACAGCTGAATAAATATCTTGCCATTGAAAAAGAGTGTAAAAATGTGATACTTCAGGACATTTAAAATAAATCCTAATTTTGTACCAAATTTGCAAATAAATTTGGCTGAAAAAATAAATTCTTTCATCCAAGCAAACATTTCATTTGGAGAAAAAATTAAATTAATTAAAAAAGAAAAACACTTAGAAAATTCCAAAAGCCAAAATCAAAAGGTTTAGGGTGAATGCTATTTTGACCCAGCAACTTAACCCTAAGGTGCTTGAATGACAAATTCTTTAGTATTTTAAAAAAATCTCTTAGTCCCAAATTTCTCTTATCATTTAGCTTTATCAAAGATATTTTATTTTTTCCTTTTTATTTTTGAACAAGCCAAAATATAAAGGAAAACAATAGTGGTCTCACAGACATTTTTGTCCATCATAAAATATGTTTAACAGGTTGGGGTTTTAGCCTCTTTTAACAATTGGGTTACAAAATCCCAGGAATGCTGAATGCACGTAATTATATTTATGTAGTCCTATAGAGAAAATCTATAGGGAAAATCACAGGTAAGTACAGTTTAGCTATGGTAATTGCAGTGTCTCCCACTTTCAGCATACTTTGTTCTATGTACTTACTGAAAGTCATGTCTTTCACACAGGGATTGCTCAGTGGGTCTTAACTAATTTAGAGTGACTCTTAAACCAATTTGTTTACTTTCTAAACTAAACAAAGCCTCAGTTTCAGTTTTCCTTAATTCACCAGAATGCAATTTGCAGCAGTTTAGGAGCTGTCACACTAACCTCTGAGCTGTGCTAGCAGTCAATACAGTGAGATAATCGAGAGGGGTTCTGAAAGCTGGAAAACTGCTGCAACGAGCGACTTTTCCCAGCTAAGTCATTCCCAGAACAAATCAGCCTTTACATAGTAATTCAGTGCATGCTGAGGAGACAAGCCTCACTTAAATCATTAGCAATGTACTAAACACAAATTGAGATACAATTATTAATTTATTACTCATTAATATTTAATAAACCTTAATTATCATTGAGGTAAATTATTTTTCATTGAATCTCACACAAGCTTGTAAAGTGCATGCATTTTTTTTTTTTTTCTCTTTGAGCTTTTATAATAGTATCCTTTGGGCAATGTATATTCCTTTTCTTAAACCTAAGATTGTTCCAAAGACATATCCTCATCCAGCTCAAAAGTAACTACTATAAAATGCATTATTGATTCATGAAAATGTATTTCTTTTCTGTAATCACCACACTGCAAACTGGTGTTCACTGACCTGCTTGTGAATCTGTGTGTATTATTAAGATGCGGTGATATGCTGGGCTGGGCAGCTCAGAATGGTAGAAACTTTCCCTAGGGAAACTGAGTCAACATTAAAGAAGGAAAACCATAATCATACAATTTCCTTAGGCAGCATTCCTAGCTACCCAAAGTAAGATATTGCTGTTATTAAAATCACAACGTAGTACCTCACCTAAAAATTTCGTGTAAAAATCGCTTTCCAAAACTAAACCCACCATCTTGGCAATGGTCTCATTTTTGTAACTGTATTTCAATCTGTTGGCAATTCCTAATCTGTGGATTAGGAATCGTGCTCCAAAGCAGCACCTTGCCATTCCTAGCAGTCATCAAGGTCAAGCAATGCTTTTCCTTTGCCCTTCTAAAGCAGCACTTGGAAAGCTGTCAGTTATAAGTTTTATTAATCACTTCAAAACAAGTCTGACACACCCATTTCCATCTGGTTAAATTAACCTCCTTAAATCCCAATAAGCAAAATTACTATGTTATGATCTTTGCACTGTCCAACTGCATTTTAATATCTGTGTGATCAAAAGGACAATGTAAGCAAAACATGTTCTTTCAAAATATACATGAATGAATTTCATGATTTAGCTCCTTTTATAGGACTGAAATATTTAAACACTAGAATTCCTACTGAACAAAAATTTTAACTTGAAGTGGTTTCTCAGTAGTAATTCTCTTTTCAGCTGTCACTCTTGAAAGAATGTAGTAGTGCAAACTGTTTTTGCTGCACTACTAAAGGTAAAGAACTACAGACCATGAAAAACAAAATATGTGATACTTATCCTTCCTACCCTTTGAATAAATTTGTTTTGGTAAAAACACAAAATGAAAAATTAAACCCCTCTTCCCTCAAAACTTGGAAAATGTATCACTTCTTTTGTTTATTGCTTTCTTTTCAGAGCACTTCTATGCTGTTTTGTAAGTAAATGAACTTTAGGACATGAAACTTTTAGGACATAAAATGAAAATAATGTATTATCAAAAATATGTGCATTAGAATCATAACAAGATAAAATATAGCAAGCACATGAAAGCTTCCTTTGGATTTATGAGGGGAAATTTTCCACAGGCAGAGCCATAAAAAGGAGAAGGACTGATACTATAACTCTGGCTTTTTTTTGTCTTTTTAAGGTGGGTATTTTTGCTTCTGGTAGATCGGGGGTTTCTTGTGGAAACAAAAAGATTTTGTTAAATGTTCAAGTTTTTAATGGCCTAAAATTCAGCTAAATATTAATTAATTTAAGTAAAACAATCCTCTTCCAAATTAAACTTTATATAATCAACATACTTTACTCTGCTAAGAGAGAAAACTTTAAAATGTGCTCCTGCTACATCTCAGTGGTTGATGGGCACAGCAGACATTTTAAGAAAACACATTTTGTACTAAAACTGGCTTTGAGATATACAGTGTATGCCTGGAAACCTGAACCAAAATGATACATGCCTGAGAGACTATAGTCCTAAAAATGCTCAGGCTAACAGTTTATTCTGGCTTTTAATTTCTCTGAGAGACAAAAATGCAGACTAATTAAAATAATTTTAATTTACTTTTCACTTGTGACATTAACCTTCTTTCCTACACAGATACAAATCTCTCACAAGCATATAGAGGATCATTACCCTTCTGAAAAAATGTTTTCCAATAACTGAAGAATGAATAAAAAAAGTCAAAAGTATGCCCAATTTTCTAGCTGAAACTAGGAAACACCTTTGAGTACAGGGTAATTTGATCTGTTCCAAAGCCTAGAAGGCAAGAAAGCTCTGACAAGAAAAGCTCTAAATAACAAAATCAATAGAGGATCCTTCAAAATGGGAGCAAATCAATTACAAAGTAATCCATTTTGAGGATAAAACATTACTGCATTATTACTTCATATTTATAAAAAAACAGTCACTACCTTTTTTTTCCCAGACTAACAAGGACTGAACCACCAGGCAATATCATTTTTTTTGTTTTTCTTCCCCCAAGAGACATAAATTCAGACTCAAGCTGTTCCAACTTGGAACTCCTGACAATATGGAAAACATTGCTACCCAGGGACACAAGTCAGTGGGCTGGGAATTACACTCTGGGATCAGTCCCAGCTAAACTATCTTAGAAAGAAAAGTTACATGTAACCTTGGAGTTTCTATAGGCAAACAATGAAAGTACATAAAAGTGTTTTCAGTTTTGATGATTTTCTCAAAATACTGATGAATAAAAACAATGAAGAATATGCTTCAGTTCATATCAGAATATTGCCTCTTTAGGTAACTCTTAATCTTAGTATGATAAAATTATCATCCTGTTTTCTGCAAGAGTTAAGCAAATGTTCAACTATCTTAGTAGCTTTATTATGTAGAGTCTCATGGATAATTCCCATCCATATGAAATTAAAACTTCATAAATTGTGTCGTGCTTGGTTGCGATCCTAGAAGCTTTGAAAATAGTCCATTTCAGCATCCTAGAGACTGCAAACTAGTAAAAAGTAATTAGATACTTTAATATCACTTTGGCTAGAGTATCAACAAACCCAGTAATAGGTTCCTATTAGGTTTTTTTTTTTTGCATGGTACATATCCCACAAACAAACACCCACACTAAGCAAAACATTTTTTAGTGCAGGGCTTTTATTCAATTTTGTAGAAAAAGGAAGCAATCATTAAGAAAGAGCTCATGACAGGTTTAACCACTAGCAGACCTTAGTTTAGTCAGCATTTCAAGAAATTTTTCTATTGTGAAGTTCTTTAGAAATATTTTCATACCTAGATATCACTTGAAAATACATGTGAGCACTGGTGAATTACATTTCAGTGAGCTTAGTACTATAATTTCTGTAATAGAGATAGTGCTTTTGACAGGAGAATCTTCTCCTCTAGACAAATGTGCACACTGTGTTTGCCTCATCTTGTGATTTAAACCATTGGTGTTTTAGCTGCTGGTACAGAAATTAACATCATCTTCAAATGGCTAGCAAGTGTCTAGAGAATCGTGTCACTAACAGAAAAAGGAGACACCTAAAACACTCATGTAGAAAAGTTGTGGGCTGTAGAAGTATAAAAAAGCATACACTAGAAAGAAAAAAAAAAAATCTAACAGTATGCTTGATTGGTCACCTCTGAAAAAAGGCCCTGATAGAAAAACAATTTATAATTTATTTTCTTATCTAAGTCTCATCTCTGTTAAGTACTCATATTAAAACCCATTGCTGAGCTAAAAACATTGTGGCCTTTTTTATATAGTGTCTATCAAACTCAAACTCTTTAACATTTCTTTGTAAGCAAGTGTTACAGTAAAATGCAGAAGCAAGGATGAAAGTAGATTTGCCCTTAGGCAGTCCTGACTGTAGGCAGATCCAAAAGTGTGAGACATATCTAGTTTTCCCTCTGTCAGAATATGCTTATGATACTAATGATATTAAATTTAAAGGTACTTTACAATACTAACATTAAATGTTTTTAATTGTTAAAATATAAATATTCAGATTAAAAGATTAAATAAAAATTATCCAAGTATACTTATCGTACCAGCTAGAAATATGTATGGTCTACTATATATGTATCAGTCTCCATGATTGATACCATCAATCATAAAATGATATATAAGGTAATTTTCTACTATATTAATTCTATCTAATAAAGTTGTCATTCACAATTATTTAAGAGACATATATAAAACTTCCCCAAAGAAGCCTCCCAGTAATTTTGCATGAGGCATCCTGAGGCTTCATGTGATACTATTAATTATATACCCATGAAAATAAGAATGAAAAATGAGAACATTCGTAAGATTTTCAGCACCAAAATTTCTGACAAAGACCATCTCTTTCTTCATCAGTTCACAGCAGAGCTTCTGAATGAACTGGTTTCCACTGCTTCCCCTTAATAGGGTTTTATTCCACTTCCTTCTCAGTCCTAATTTCACTTGCTTATCACACACAAAAGTTTAGCACCATGACTAAGACATTGCTGAGTTCAACATGTATGCACATTATTATATACAGAATATGATAATGTAGTAGCACTAAATTGCAAAATATCTTCAGAAGTTGTTTAATACCAGAATGTTTCAGGAGTGCCCCATTACTTGAAGAGGCGGGTAGAGATACAGTTTAGATACAGTATAAAATATGATTTAAGGAATGACTGAAAACTTGTATTTTATTACTGTCTATCCCTATAAACTCCTCAACTTTCCAATATTCCGACTGCCAGAAATTCAGTCGATTAGTTCTAAAAACAGCTGACATATAGCATCATCACTGAAAGTATCGCAGCAGCTGAGTAGTTGAGCACAGCTATTGTCTGCTTGCTCTTCCTTCCTTTCATTCCTGCAAGTCAACCCAAGTCAACCTGAATAATGCTTTACACAGTGCTTAGGAAGTGAATGGGGACAAACTTACCCCACCAAACTTATTCCAAGACAGGAATCCTTTCAATGCCCCAAAAGGCAATTATGACTCATTGGGATAGAAAGCAAAAGTGGCACCTGAAACAAGATTCCATGTGTATCTAGTGGGAACAAGAAAAGCAAAAATCCCAATATGCTAACCTCTGCTACAAAGATGAAATAATGTCACAATCTTTTGGCCAATGCTTGTATCTCAGATCTGCACAGCTCATCTCCTTGTGCCAGGCAAAGATCTGCTGATGCCTGCCCTTGAGTTCTTCCTGGAGTTCACAGTAGAGAGCGGCACAGCTTCAAAGGGAGATGTGGAGGGCTGCCCTCACAATGGTGCATTCTTCATGACCAACATGCTCTCCAGAGAAGTGAGAAGTCATTTGGGATTACTTCAGGACAGAAGTGAAAACTAGCTGGGATTCCTATGTCCCAAGTAGCGGGACCCCAACAGTTAATTGTATAAAAAGAGTGCCACCTTTTCCTTTGGTTTTTGAGCTTAGACATTCACATTCAGATGGAGATTAAGGGGCTCTAAACTCCACATAAGCTCTTCTGGAGCCCCATCTTGAGCAGCTCTAGTCATATCACAGCTTTCCAGACTGAACTAGTTGGGCCAGGGCAACCAAGCATGTTGCCTAACAGAACAGAGGCCTGATGCAGGAAACAGGATTAGCTGCCACACTTAACGATGCCAGACTTTTTCCATGGGCAATTCTGATTTGCCTGATGAATCAGGTATTATTAATTGAGCAAGGGACGTAGATAAGTTATTGTAGTATCACAGTCAGTTGGTGCAGCTGATGAGAATTGGGGTTGCTTAATTCTAAACATGATAAAGACTTTAAAAGTTAATGTGCAGCTTGTACTGAATAATAACAGGAAAATATTATAATGAATAGTTAATCATCACTTAATTAAATTTTCAGGATACAAGGGCTACTAAGCAATTAAGCAAATATTCTGTACTTAAGAGCATAATTAAAGGGCCTTCCTGCTTCCTGCATATAACATAATTTCAAAAACTTCACATTTTTCATGATCATTTGTAGCAGGAAATACCTGTGAGGCAGAAAACAGATTATGCAGCAACATTTCATTGTTTACTCAAGCTGTCACAATTGAAAATAATGTTATAAGCAATCTACATAATAATCATTCATAAAAGCAATTGTTTTTTAAGTCTAGCATATTAAGGGTCAATGCATTATAACTAAATTGCTGAAATAATAGAATGTGATCTTTACAACAGTTTGATACCTGTGAATGATTCATCATACCCTTCCATCTGTAGCTAATAAAGTCTAACTGGCACTCTGCTTTTGAAACTGTTAGCTGTAGAATTTATATGATGGAGTGTTATGAGACTAGATGTTGTCTAAGTACAACAAATATGTATGCAAATATTGTACTATTTTAGGGAAAAAAAATAAAGATTTATAGATCAAGGTTTATTAAATCTAGCATCATTTATCAGAATAAGTTCTGGTTTGGAAATCCACATTAGAACTCTTGGGATTCAGAACACTAAAGTCAGTTCTCTGTTTTTGATTTTCAGTAGTATGAGTAAAATTAACAGAAAAAGACATTTTAGATTAATTCAGTATAAATATATCAGTTGATTCAGACTCACACTCCTTTCTCATTTTATCCTGCTATTTGAAACATTCCTGCCATCATGGCATCATGAAGTGCTAAAAGCCACTGGAGACTTTCGCAAGAATTCAAAAAAAAGCAACCACCTCCAGCTCTGTAGTATCTGCTGTGTAGCACTGTTTGTAGAGGCCTTATTGAACTGGTTCAGTAGGATGCTATGCCAGAGGTATTGAATTCCCCTGTTTAAATTATAGACTCTTTATTATTCCATTGGTCTCTACAACAAGAACACTTATTCCATTTATCCTAGTTATCTTGCCACCCAATCAACCATCTGTACCTTTCCTGAAATATGTACATAAAATCTTCCTAAGTTTTACAGGGCTGGGACAAATCTAATGTGGTTATGCTCCTTTTTAATGTGCTGTCTTTAAAAGAATTGTTTAACTGTATCATGTCAGGAAACAATGGCCAGCTGAGAAAATGAAGTAAAAGCACCAGATTTTCACAGTTATGTTGTTTTATTTCTGACTGACATTTTGATGGATATTTCTTTGGGTTTCCTCCTGGAAGGCAGGTAGAGCATGATTATTCTAATTTTAGTGTGTGAAGTGCAGAATGAAAAGCGACTCAAAGAAGGAAGTTCTTCATTATTCCTCCTCTAAAAAACTTATGAACTGAGTGAGTCATCAGATTACTTTGCTATTTATCCTACCAGAAGAGTTTATTTGGATGTCAGGAAAATCATATCTAAATGCCAGTCTACACTTTCTTAGACAGAAGTGGTTGCACAGTTCTTCCCACCTACTCATAGTCTACAGCAAGACCCAAAATAATCCCAAAAAACCACAAAAAAACTCCCAAAGGCTCCAAAACCAACCACCTCCACACTCCAAAACCCTCTATGATAGCAACATTGTAAACCTGCCAGTGCTTTCCTCTGTCTCTCACTTTTTCTCTCATTAAACACTCATGACATCACTAGCATACACCATCTCATCTCTTCATGAAGACAGCTGCCAAGATCTAAGCTGCTGAGACAGCAATGACTGTAAAATAAACCAGGCAAAAGCAAAGAGGTTATACTTTTCTGGGGCTGATCTCCAGGTTCAAGTCAGTGCAAAGTTCACATGCACTGGTGTTTAGTCTCAAGAAGAGAATTTAGAAGCAGACAGAAACTATTTGTTATTGACACGTTGAATCTTAGGATCTTCTACAGCACACGTTAGCATTTAAGAGTCTACCACTGTTTTTATGAACAGAATGCTAATGTGACAGCACACCTACCTTCACTCCTTCATGATTTTCTGAATAAAAATCCTTACAATGCAGAATAAATTTTATAGAGCCACAGCACTGGAAAATTTCTTGGAAGAGGTCTACCTTGAAATTGCACAAATTCCTTGCTTACTCAAAACTAGCACAAGCATATTGATTTCATGGAGGTGCTTTTCATTAGTCAGCTAGATATGTTTTTGTTAGGGCACAAAACCCTTTCAACAGCACATTTTCTGGGAAATGTTTGTTTCTTCAGAAAATGTTCTGTTGGTGTTATCCAAGCAATCTACGCAAAGCAACGCATGGTAATCTAAAAAAACTGGGCTAAAAATTTGAGACCGATATATTGAAGACACTGCAATCAGGGATGTCTTTTCATAAAAGACATGAGGTTCATTTCTTGAACCTCAATTTCTTAGCATCTCTTTCAGGTAATTCATTTCCCAGGAGCCCAGTCAGACTTCTAGTTATATTATTCTCGAACCTGTAAATTCTGAAACTGTACAACTTCTAGGGAACTGTGTGCTTTTGGAATCCTTTTTTTTTTTTTTATAACAGCTCATTAAATTAAGATTTAAAAAATAAATATACTGTGATCCTTTTTGCATCCCTTTAAAGTCTACAGTGGAAGGGAACATATGGTCAAGGCTCGCAGAAAGCCATATACATGATCTATTGGACTCCAGTATCAATCTGAATGTTTATTTCTGCCTATGAGATATATATTCCTTAATTAATGAAATAAAAGCAAGAAGCAGGAAGAATATTTGTGTCACTTATATGTGGGAACCTATTGTATATGCAAAAATTGCTCAGTCCCTTTTGCAATTCATTGGAGTTAAAAAAATGGAGGTGATAGAAGTGGGTTATTACAAATTGTCTTTTGGATACTTCTCTATATTTGTCATTAATTTCTCCTGACAACAAAGACTCTATAAAATAGTAACTAAAATGGGTGATGTGAATGCTCCTAAAAAAACTAATTTTAATGGATGTATATTTTGGCAATCAAAGAATTTGGTTTCTGTATTTGAATGAAAATAAATCTTAAACCTTTATATATTTTGTAAACCCTTAAATTTTTTAGTCAGTGTTAGTTATACACTTAAACATCAAAATATTCATGATTTTGTGCAATATTCAACATCACTGATATTGTGTATTAAAGGATTTTCAAATCTATTGCACATATGAATCTTAGTATCAATGCGGAGAAGGTAAATCTATACTGGAACAAGATTGCACAGGGTGCTTTAAATTCTCCACCACCTGAAGTCTGTATGCTAAAGAAGGAGTAATTTATAAAGCCCTTTCCTACCAGAGTTACTACCAGAATTCATCATATTTGAGGTAAGCACATGAACAGGATTGGAATGGAGTGCGAGTTACAAACAACTGAGTAAGGATGCCAAAACATTCCTTCCTTTCTTTTGTCTCCAAAGAGCAATCTGGAAGTCTTACAGAAGTCACTGTCATTGTTCCAACTAAGAGAAGAAGTGTCTGAGTGTTAAGTACCTGAACAATAATAATTAGTAAGAAGAAAGAATGCACTATGGGGTTTTTTCTCCTTTTTTCCCCTTCCTTTTGTGTATCATCTTATCATTATATAAACATCTTTTTTATTCAATGATCTTCTCATCAGGAAATTCTGAGCTTTTGAGTTGCAAAAGTGCCAGGGGATTCCTCTCCACAGAATTTCATTTGTC
Source organism: Myiagra hebetior (assembly GCA_013397015.1). NCBI lineage: Eukaryota > Metazoa > Chordata > Aves > Passeriformes > Monarchidae > Myiagra > Myiagra hebetior. Next base: position 1,152,951 of record VWZQ01002424.1, on the reverse strand, counting down.
TTTGAATCTGCATATTTTGGTCTCAGAAATAGATTACCAAAAGTCTGAAATATGAGCATGAGTAACAGCAGCAATAACATACTCAAAACATAAACTTCTCTGGGCATCTTTGTGAAAAAATGCCAGTTAAACAAGATACTATCACTAGTTGCCTTATGACACAGATTTCCCTTCTGACTCTATCTATCTATCTATCTATCTATCTATCTATCTATCTATCTATCTATCTATATCTTTGCTCTGCTATAAGCAATACCAATATATGTTCAGAATATGTTTGAATTTTTTTCTCCCAATTGTTTCTTCCACAGCTGTATGATTCTGTTACTGAATTTCTCTTTATCTATTATCTCCTGAGTTTCCATGCAAGATGTTTGCTAAATATTGCTAACACTCTTTCAGATGAAATTGAGAGTTCCCTTTATAAGAAGTCTTATCCAGCCTTGTCTTGTAACTTCCTGGAGTAAATGTGGAAGGAATTTAACATTTACTTAATGCCAGTTTTAATGCTGGCATACACCATTTTGGAAATACAACCTAAGGATAATTTATCAAATGAAATTTTCAAAGGAAGAGGTAACTCTTTCTAATCCAGGTTGATTATGTTGTTAGTTTACGATTCTGAAAAAGGTTAATACAATTTATGCCAAACATAGCCTGCTCAGCTTCTTTGATATTACTTTTTCTTTTTGTTTTTAATGATGTAACAAAAATGATTAGGTCAACATCATATTCATAAGCCTTCTCACATTAGGGATATAGCTACTCAGTAACACAGAATATAAATGTATATGGTTTTGTTTTCTAGTTCACATTTATATAAGTTTGCCTTTCAGATGCTCACTTTAATTATATGTAACGTATAATCATGAGTGTGATTAATGGACTATAGATTCTAGTGTGGTACCATTACCAAAAAGATTGTCACAGTCCTTGGATACCTGAATAAGGGAAATATTAATTAGGCATGGATCAATTATTTTTCCATTTAATTTTAGTGGTACTAAGAACATTTTTCAAATGGTTTAAAAAGAGTAATGAAAAAACAAAAAAATTGGAGGCAGTTCAGAAACAAGGATCCAGAATGATGAAAGGACTGTAAAACATGACATTAATACCCATTCAACAAAATTCACCCCAAAATCTGTGTAGTTTTTCACATTGTAATTAAGTAGTTAATCAATCACACCTGAATTATAACTTAATATAACCAGACCCAATGCTTGATAGTGAAAGCTGGGTAGATTCTTACAAAGGATTGAAAATACTTTTTTTGAGTCATGGTAAATTTCTAGTAAAATTTTTAGTGGTTACTTAAAATGATTGCATTAAAAATGGTCATTGAGATTTTTTTGAATTCCTAGGAACTTGTTTAATTCAATTTGGTTTCCAAATGCTGGTTCATTAGGTCTGATAGTAGCAGACTGAGGTCCTATGAGCTCTGACTGCACACATGACCATGCTATTCCTCTGGACTCCAGTTTGTGACTCTGCAGAAAGATTGTGAAATTAGCTCCCTGAGAGATGGAACTTTACAACTCTGCTAACCATGAATGATCACAGAAAACTAATGGTTTAGTTCTGTGTTCCCCTTCATATGCAAGCACACTCTGCTTGAAAATATGCCTAATTTGGATTGCTCATTATAGTTTCTTTTGTGCCTACCACTACTTTCCCTTGTCAAGAAGAGCTAATCTGGCCTCATAATTAAATATGCTTGTTACACTACTTGTACTGTTAATCTAAACATCCTCAGGCAGAATCTTGCACCCTTTTGCTTTTAACAAAATGATGTATAAAAATAATTTTAAAATTTATCCAATTCCATTCCACTGAATGATAGCTGGGGTTTTTGTTGTTGTTGTTGTTGTTGTTTACTGACTTAGACGATTTTTCTATAATATTATAATAAAGGCAATTACAGTCTCTTTCTATAAGAATCTGGAGGTTAACATCCACAATTGGCAGTTACTGAAAGGAGAGAAGAACATAAAATATGCTTGCAGAGTTAAGTGTTTGTCTTATATGCAGAGCAAAGGGAAAAAGCGATATATTAAGCAGTTTTAATAGTGCAAGAACATCAACTCCCAGATTTAGAAGCCCAGCTCTGAAACTCTAAAGTGTAAAGACATTTTTTTAGTTAAATGCAGCATTCCAGAATAACAAAGGTGATTTTCATCAAGCATAAAGTTGCATGCACAAGAAGACTGGGAACCTTGCATCTGATTTAGCACTGAATGAAAGCATTTCCCAGGCAGAGTTTTTTTCAGGGATAAGAAGAACTGTCAAATGCAATCAGAAATTGGTCTTTTAAATTGAGAAATATAGACTGCTATAATTATCTGAAAGAACTGGCAAGCTTGGGCTTGATGACATTACTGATCAAAAGTAACCTCAGAGGTTTAGAAACTTTGTTCTTATTCTGAAGTCTTAGGGATTTATTACTTGTAACTATTATTTTTCTATATCTGTCTCAGTTCTTGTTAGACTACCAAATTAAATGTAAATACCAAGTTAAATGATTTCTATGTTACTTGCAAATCCTTTTATTGCTACAAAAAATAAAATCAGGCTTTATATATAAAACGCCAATTCAATCCGCCCTCATATTTATGTCTAATAATTATCCTTTTTATTTATTTTCATTTTTCTCTTGTTTTTGGTCTCATAAATCAATACAAATATATCCCTAATGCAACCAAAATTAGAAATCATATGTGTTGTATTATTTGGGGAAGTAGTTTTCTATCTTTTTAACATATTTGCCATTAACAGAACATGTTAATTTTGTTTTTGGTTTTTTTTTGTTTTTTTGTTTTTTGTTTTTTTGGTTTTTTTTTGAGAGAAGGCATTCTGTTGATGTGCAAGTATTCTTGCACGTGTGTTGGCTTTGGAGAAAACACAGATAAAAAGTATAATGCTGAAATTGAAGGATTCCTCTCTCCAAGACACCAAAGCTCTGCAGCAATCAAGCACCATCATCTGTTTCAGAGGGAGTAGCAGGAGGATGGACTCAGTCCAAGGCACACTTGGAGACCATGACCTAGAGCCCCCCGCTCTTAAACTTCAGAGCTCTGGTGCTCTGGAAAGCAGATCAGACCTGGATTTCCCACTGCACAACTTCCAGTGGGCTCTTTCAATCTTTTTTCTGTTTCCAGAAACTGCAGAATTCTGTCCTCAGACTCTTCACATCCTGTATTGCGAGTAAAGTCAGTCAAGTTCACAAGCACAGAAAATCTTCTAAATGATAAGGAGAAGACTACATTATATAAACAAGAACACAGGCACCACTAGCACTCCCTCAGCTTGGAATATTTCAATATTCAAAAGATAATCACTTGATCTAATCAAAGACTAGATCTTTTGGAGGTAAGCCTTCATTAAAAAATGTTTGGGTACTTTTTTTTTTTTTTTTTAATATTATCACAAATCTCTTTAAAAAGTTATAGAAGCATTAGGACCTTGTAGATCAGCTTGTTCCAGCCATCCTGTCATTGGCAGAGACACCTTCCTCTAGACCAAGTTGCTCAAAGCCCCATCCAACCCGGCCTTGAACACTTCCAGGGATGGGGCATCCACAACTTCTCTGGGCAACCTGTTCCAGTGCCTCAAAACACTCTTTGTGAAGAACTTCTTCACAATTTCTAATATAAACTCACCCTCTTTCAACTTAAAGCCATTTCCCCTTGCCTATTACTACCCACCCTTGTCAAAAGTCCCTCCCCAGCTCTCTTGTAGGCCCTTTTAGGTGCTGAAAGGCTGCAATGAGGTCACCCCAGAGCCTTCTGTTCTCCAGGGTGAACAACCCCAGCTTTCATAGCCTGTCTTGATATGAGAGGTACTCCAGCTCTCTGATAATCTTTGTGGCCTCCTCTGGACTCGTTTCAACAGGTCCATGTCATTCTTATGTTTAGGGTCCCAGAACTGATCAAAATAATCTCTGTGGAGTCCATCCATCAAATTCATGTCTCTACAGTTGAAAGACAAGGATGCCATGCCAGACAGTGTCACATGTTTTGCACAAATCCAGGGAGATGATGTCAGTTGCTCTTTGCTTATCTATCAGTGCCATAACCCCATCTTAGTAGGTGACCAGATTTTTCAGAAACTATTTGTCCTCAGTGAAACCATGTTGGCTGTCACCAATCTCATTATTTCTCATTATTTACCATGTGTTCCTGTAGAAGATCCATGTTGCCTGTCCCTGCTCTCCTTTTAATCCTGACCCATAAACTCTTGGCCAATTCCTCTTCCATCCCTAGGTAGAGCTCCTTGCACTTCAGCTGGTCATTGACATGGAGGGCAACACCACCTCCGTGCTTGTGTTTCCTGTCCTTCCTTGTATTCTTCCATTCTAACACTCTAGTCATAGGAACAGTCCCACCATGTCTCCATGATGCTACTAAGATCATAGCTCTGCAGGCATGCACATCTCTAATTTCTGTTTTTTCCCCATGCTACATTCTTCACATAGAGGCATTGGGCCCCCAGTGAAGCTGACTTAGTGGCTGTAATTCCTTTGTGCTGATCTTCAGGTGCTTTTTTGCTGACCTGTGACATCTTTCTCCAACCTCTGTGCATCTATTGCTGGTCCTGGCATCCAGCTGTTAAGAGTAGGACAGATTGAGGGTCTCCTTCCCTGGCAACTTTAGCATAAAGCCTTCTCCACCATCTTGGCAAGCCTACGACCAAAGATGTTCCTCTTCTTCTCTGATAGATGCACCCCACCAGCCCTAAGTAGACCACATTTCTCAAAGTGAGTGGCATGGTCTAAGTAGAAAAATCCTTGGATGTGGCACCAGGTCTGTAACCATTTGTTGATTATACAGATTTCACTGGCCTTTTCAAACCCTTTCTCTTTGGAAGGACTGATGAAAAAATAACCTGTGCTCCAAATTCCCTCACTGCCACTCCCAGAGGTCTGTAATCCTTCTTTATACTCCTCAGTTTGCTTGTGGCTGTACTGCTGGTGCACACATGAACAGCAGATAATAGTCAGTGGACTGAGTGAAAGAACTTTATTGCCATCCAACAGTTTCAAATTTCACTGTCTGCTTTTCCCTTTCCTAAATTAGAAATTGAAGTGGACACAGAACCAAGGGTAAATATTTTTGAATGCTGAGACACAGTAGACAGGACATAGAGTTACAGGCTTGCACTTAACAGATTTATTTCTGGCTGTGTTTACATCAGTTAACTAAATAAAGTAAATAAAGAAATATTTCAAATATGTGATAAATAACACGTGGTAAATAATTTATAAGTTTTGTCCAGTGTAAAAATGAGATGTTTCAGTACTAACGGGGAAGTTAAAACAAGCTGGTAGCCTCTGCTCAGGAACATTAGAGGGAACAAGAAGAAGCACACCCTTGGCTGAGACATGGGCATCTGGAAGGCTGCCAGGTAGGAGGTGTAAAGCAATACCACCCACACGGTCCAATGACAGAAACAATTCCTCCCACTTTCTAGACTGTGCCCTAGGCTCTGACAGCACAAGATGAACCTTAGTTAAAGGCAAAATTTCAGCAAAATTAATATAACTTCATGCAGACAAACCCGAGGTGACACATCTATGCTTCACCTTATGTATGTAATTTAGCAGTCTGTTTAGCATCACTCCACAGTGCAGCTCTTTTCCTGCATCGAGAACCAGAGTCATGAGAGCAGTTACTGATTTCAGTTCCCAGACCTGCAAATCCTGGCAAAGAAAGTAATTTGATGTGACTTTTTGTACCCTATGTGTTTCTAAGACTGTGGTTTATCACTTAAACTACTCAAACAACACCCTGTAAAATCTGTTAGACACACGCTTAATGCTATTTGGTGAAAATACAAGACAATTGAAAGGAGCAAAATTATGAAAATTAACATGCCTTTTAACAGCAGTATTCTGTGCAAGGTTTTATTTTTTCAGGCCTTTGGCTCAACATATTCTTTTCTCCTAATCCAAGTTTTAAAAAACCCCAACTGCATGTTTATTCTTTTTTTTTTTTTGTAGTCATTAAGGAGTAATATCATATTTATTCCTACAAGCCAGGTGAGTTGAATTCAAGTAGTGTGTGTTTCTCTATGTTGATTAAGAAGGGATTTTATAGAATTAGCTCAGATGCAGACATGTATATCATAGGCATGTAATCCTACCTAAGAATTCTTGTGATGTTCCTCTTAATGTGTCAGACATGCATAAGGTCCAAGTACGAAACACAGAAATAAAACTATTTCTTAACTATCAAAAATACATCCTCTGTGGAGTGTCCCTGGGTTTTGGGTGTAGAAGGAATTCAGGACAGAAATTTAGTTACAAGTTAAATTTAATATTTCCTTTTTGTTTTACTTCTAATTGTTTGGCACAGTCAAGAGATGGGTGTTACTCCAGAGAAGAAAGAGTATAGTTTGCATTATTTTACTACTGAAGTAGGCTGAAACTTCTGACACAGACGCTATCATATTTGGATTTTTGGAACCCACCTTTAAAGTGACTGATGGTTTACAGGTACAAATTATAGATAGCTTGCTGGATTAGATGGAGAGGTAATGGGCAGAAGAGGAGAGAATGATTTTGCATGAAGTTCAGCAGTTCTGCTTGATTTATCTTCCTAGTCAGGCCAAGCTAACAAATTTAGGTTTAAACAGCATTTTGCTTAATTCTTCACCTTCCCCCTGCCCATACTCCCCAATTTTGTTTTACATCAGTGATGTTCAGATCTGGAAAGGACAATCATTGTATGCAATTTCGGCACAATATATAACATCCCCTTTTTTTAACAGCAGTGTAAGTGTTCTTTTGTCCCTTAGAAAAATCTTACCCCAACTCATATGTGTTTTTGTATCTAAAAAACCCCCAAAAAATTTGCCAAAAACTCCCCAAAAAACTCAACCCAAGCCAAACCAAAAAGTCTGGATTNTCAACCCAACCCAAGCCAAACTAAAATTTTGGATTTTTTACTGCTATTTTTAAAAATTTCAGATATTTCTTAATGTTTTTATTATTTATCTTTATAGCAGAAAAAAACCCAGCCTTACAAGTAATCTGTGTATAATCATCCTCATAGAAGAAACACTATAAGTATTTAGATGTAGTCTGCTCAGGGAATTATTTTTGTCTTATTTTTACTTCAGACAAGTTCCAGTGAATCTTAAACTTTTAATTTGACATTTATATAGCTAGATTTTTTTTTTTGGTGCAATAAACTATAATTTTAATTGGAAGTTTATTTAAGGGATCCACATGATGTAGCAAAGAAATGATTGCAGAAATATTTCCTTAAGTAAATAAAATAATTACTTACCCTCAATATTTGAGTCTTCTCTTACAATAATAGCAAGAAGCATCATTCTTATTGTCCTTTCCTTTTCAATAGTCTCAGTAACAATGTAGTGTTTATAAAGAAATGAGACAAGATATTTCCTTATATCAACCATTAGTAGAATTGTTCATTGATCTGGTCCTTGTCTATATTTCTTCACTGAAATTTCTCAGTATTACACAGCTCATTCTAGCAATATCAATCAGGAAAGACGTGCAAATTAAGAACGATGGTTTTTTTTGAACTTAGTTTACAACACCATGATTAAATGTCAGCCTCATTAGTACAGAAGTATTTTCACTGTCTCAGTTATTGCAGCAGCAGCAAAGAACGATAGGGGAAGCAGATTTCTCTAGACAACAACTTAATTTCATCTGTACGACCTGCATAAAAATCAACTGCTCTGGTATAAATGAATGAAGGTAGAATAATAATTATTGATGGATTCATACAGAAAAATACAAGAACTATGACAACTTTTTGATTCACAGTCTGATTTTCTATGCATGCCAGCTGAACAAAAAATATGTATGTGTTGTTCTTCTTGCAATTACATTTTAATTTGAAAATTGTTGAAATGTGAAGAATCACTGAGACATCACAAAGATGAAATCACTACTTCACAGGAACAGCAGAGTCATTCCTATACAACCATGATGGAGAGATGCTTTTCAAATATTCGCTAGTGGATGAGTAACTGTTATGCAATGATTGAAACTTATATAACAAATCACAATTACCTGTCATTAGTTTTTCATTGCAGCCACAGACTGCAAGTACTTTTGGACAGGAGCTCTCTCCTATACAAAACCCAAACTCTCGCAGTCAAACTGTAACAACAATACATTTGTAACCAAGTAATTTAATTAACACATTTGCGACCAGATTTAAGGCATTATTTCAAAAGTGTCTTAACTGAATGTGAACCCTGAATTTGAAAGACGTGCTTGTTTCTGTTCCTTTGTTATTTAAAAATAAACGCCACTGTTTTGACCTAGCTAAATACCTCAGAAAAATGAAGAGGTGGTTCCTCTTATAGTATTAAAATATATTATGTATAGAGATTTGATCTTTTTTATCATTATTTTTATTAATTTTAGGTGCATCTAAATAAATGCATAATGATTCTATATCCATTTGTTTTCTAGATTCAATATTTTCATGGAATGCTAATCAAATGAATTTTAAATTTGCCTCCAAGCTCCAGAATACTTTCATTTCCCTAATTTGAAGCTAGAGTTTGTTGTTCTGGCAGTTCTCACAAGATACTGTCGTAGATTCTCAAATTTAGTAAGTATATCAAATATATATGTCGGGAAATCTGGAATGAAGCTCATAATGAAAATCAGCCATTTTCTCTCAGTAATTTAAGAGCTAAATCTATTTCATATTTGTCATATTTCATAGTTATTAAAGGTCCTATTTTGATTGATCCTTTTTTCCCTTTTCTCATTGGTATAGTGGCATTTCATTATTTCCTCTAATTCACCAGCTGAATCATATTCAGAATCAAATTGGAAGTGCTTGAATCATGCATCTGAAACCTGCAAAAAAAAAATAATATCTTTTTATAGGATGTTTTCAAGCTGACTAATCTACTTTGAACAGGATAGGTGCACTCAGAATTTGGGCATACAGCAAGCCTGCAAGATAAAATGACCCTAAAGAGCTTTTGGGTCATATTTGGTACAACAGCTGCAAGAAGCTGTAATTTAGGGTCTTGGTAGCAAATGAAACATTTATTCCGATACTGAATAGGTCTTAAGACTACAATGAAGGTAAGACTGTGCCTTCATATTTCCTTATTTTCCATTCCAATGAACTAAGAGTTTTTCTTCCTTTCCCCCAAAAAATGAGCAAAAAGATACCATGTGAAGGAGAAAAATTTAGGACAGAGAAGGAGAACTTATCTCTTAAGAGGTTTATTTTAATTTTTAGAAGAAGACTAATACAACTCAATGTTCTTTTGGCATAGAGCATAAAAAGTCATGCACAATATCTCATAGTATTTCATAAAACTGAAGATTTTGATTGTCTGCTTGTGAATGAAAGACTCATTTTTTGGTATCATGCACCTATATTTTAATAGGCATGTATTTTGGTAAGAATTCCTGTTTTTTATTGTTATAAAGAATACTCTAAATGGAATTTTTAAATCCTATATGCTGTGCTTTTTATCTAAGTTAACTGCTTTCTTCTTCCATATGGGAAACAAAGCATTTTAAAATGAAAAAGAATGTCCTTTTTCAAGAGCGCTGGGTTATGTACTCTTCCCATAACTGTGGGTAAAAATGCAGTTTCAAAGAACTGGTACATTCAGTTGCTGGGAGTCACATATGCATTAGTGTTTCCTGAGCATATTCCACCTCTGCATGAGAGTTAAAAGGAGCATCTGACTGCATTTTGTTTGGAAAAAAAAAAAAAAAATCCATCCAAGTATCACCATCAACCAC
>VWZQ01002424.1:1107017-1143136 GCA_013397015.1 Myiagra hebetior | reverse complement strand
CCAACCCCCCCCCCAAAAAAAACCCCCCCCAAACCAAACAAAAAAAAAAAAAAAAAAAAAAAAAAAAAAGAAAAACAAAACCACCCAGACCAGCCCAGAAAAAAACCAAACAAACAAAAAAAAAGAAAACCCAAAACTTTTTTGAAAAGCACCCCAGTGCTTTTTCCTCTGAATTAGAAATAAAACCCCAGCCAAACCCATAGTGAAATGAATACACAGGTCAAAGCTGTTATCTTTAACTTCTCTGGAACAGTGAAAAATAAACCTATACGTAAAAAAAAAAAAAAATCAAACTTCACCCTGTCTACCACCTGCATCACCTAAAAGAAGTTGGTACAGACAATTGGTTTTTGATAGTGAAATTATACAGCAAAATCCATGAAGGAGAACACCCATCTGAGCATTTATGTGTTGAAATCCTACATGTTCTCAAAGAACTAAAAAATAAAGGTATCCCAAAAAATAGAATATAACACTGTAGATTTCTACATTCCTGTTGCATAACACTTCAAAGTTAATTTCAGTCCAGCTAACCTGCTGCAGAGACATTTAATACATCCTCAAAATACTGAAAGGGGCAAAGAAAATGCATACAATGCTGTCCAGAAATTGGATGTGTCCAAGATCTTGGTAATGATTAGGGTCCCTTACTTCATCACAGGACATCAGACTCCAATGATTTCATCTGAATAATGTGATTTAAATGAAACTAGAACTACATATGGCTTTTCATTTGTATTGTTCTATTGTTAACTCATGAAAGACCATCACTATAAGTAGATGAATTAACTGACCCTGAATCGGTACTACAGGAGCCTGTTTTGATACTTGAAGAAGAAATGGTTTATTTTGTCCTCCTACTGGGCTTTCCTCTCCTATACTCTACAATTAAAGTAATGATACTGGGCTAATGAGGAGACTTGGAAGGGCCAGATTCTCCACATTTCATGTAGCTGAATATTATCTACCATATAACTTTGCCAGCTCATATGCAGCATTTGGAACAATGTGGATTCCTTTTTTGGCTTGGCTCATACATAATAGATAGAGATGAAGTTTGTGCCGTGGAGGACACTGAAAGAAGCTGCAGGATGTAGAGCACGAACTGCTGACAGGCTTTTGGTCAACAAAGCCCAATATAACAAACAAGGACCATTAGGGTTTTTAGTTCTATTTCAGATGGTTACAATACAGAAACTTTAGAAAGCATTCCTTCTCATATTTTAAGGCTATGACAGACCAATAGTCTTTAGCTGGCATGCAGTGCCCTCCATCTCTAATAGGTATCTGAGACTGCAAGCAGGACTGAATAAGATAAAGCTATTTAATTCTGTTTTTTTATTTCTTCAGATATATAAGTAGCATAATAAAAACCTGCCACTATCTGAATTTTACCTAATAATATCTCTTAATAAATGCAATTATATTCCTGAGTCATTTCATCTTCAAACATTAACTTTTATTAGCCTGTATGTAGTCAACTAAAGCATTAATCAAATGTAATTTAAGCAAACTGGGGTCTCTTTCTAAGTATGATATATAACTGGAACTCATGGCAATTTATTACACAGGATATATAAAAATTATGTGTTTCCATGCACATGAACAGTATCCTGTAAGTCACATCACCATAATAAGTCCATGCTCTTTTCCATTCTACTTGCTTTTGCTCCACAAAGTTGGTAGTTCCTTCATATATCCCTGCCCCAATTTTTTCCATGTTCCCTAAAACATATCCCAATGTACACACCTCCCTCTTTTTTCCCCTAACTAGAACTAGACAAGCAGCAATGTCTCCAATGACTATGGGAGATGCTGTTTACTGGTTTGAGTAGCATATTCTGACTGATCAGAAGGGTGGGATTTTATGTCCTTTTGGACTCATTTTATCTTGGCACAAATGCCTCTCTAAAGTTCAGAGTGGTAGGGTGCCCACAGACTATTTGCCTTGGTGGTCAGACCAGTCTTCTATTTGTGGAAAGGCAGTCCATAAAGTTATCTAACGAGATCGCTTGAAAATTTATTTCCTGGATTGCTGAGCAATGCCACTGAGTTTGTTAAGTAGCTGTCCCTGCGTGGGCTGAGCAGATTTGTGTGACAGGAATGTTTACAATGTGCTTCAAAAGAAGAGATGCAGCATCAGTGAGCAGCACAAACACAGAGAGCATTCTCGGAGACGAAATTCCACTGTGTCAGAGGCAGGTAGAACACTGCCCACTGAGCCTGTCCTGCCTGTTACACCACAGAAACACATTCAATAGGTGTTGATAACTTGGACTTGGCCTGCTAGTTCATTAGTTCACGTTCAGTAATAGAAAATCTATTGCCCACGGCAAAGAAAAATAAATGTTACATTATAGAAGATCTATAGCCATGTAGCTGGCTTGATTTTATGAACTCTTACTACCCTGCAGCAAGTGATACGAACTCAGCATGCTGCACTGCATTACTTGAAGTAAGATACTCCTCTGTTTGCTGCCCAGGAACCTACATAGACTCTTGTAATTTCTTTGAGTGTCTCTTTTCCAGTCAATTGTCACCACAGCCGATATGCATTTTATATAAAAAATTGAGGATGGGTTGGAGAAAGACATAGCAGAAAAAAAACATTATAGTGGTTTTTTTACAAACAGTGAAAAGAAAAAAAAATTAGTCACTATTTACTGTTGAATCTTTAAGTCTAGCACTTCTAAAATGATGAGTATTTAAAACCATGTATCTGTACCCACCTGTCTCACTATTTGTTAAAATAATACTGACCTTTTATCTCATGTGCCTTTTTTGCTAGAGTAACACCAACTACACTGGACATGAGATTTTTAGTTAAATTTTTCTGCAAAGAATTTTTTTTCTACTGATACAACAAAGGCAAACTTTCATACACAGAAAAACTTTAATTGTTTCATTATGTGGAAACAAAACCATATACTTTTAGAAAATGAGAAAAATATAACCTGTTTCCCTAGTGAAGACAGGATCAAATATCTAGTAATTTTCTTAAAATATATAAATTGAGAGCCTGTAAATTTTTTTCTTGTGATGCCTCTGTTTCAGTGTGCTTGTGCATTTTAACTATTGAGGATATATAATTATAAAATATTATAGGCCATATTACACTGTCAATGGACAGAAATGGTAAGTTGTAGTCCAGTAAATGTCCATTTAAAAAAATACTACTACCATCTGAACCAAATTTGAACACTTTACTGAGACAAATATGAAGAAAAAAACCAAAGTATCTTGAGGTAAATGTAGGTCCTCTGCAGATATGGTATCCAAAAATCAATATTCACATACAAGACAAATGTACGTAACAAACACCCACTAGACAGAGGTAAACATATTTTTAAAGGCTTTGGTCTTTAATAAACTGGAAATTATCACCGTAATTTTTTGTTTTCCATAAACTATCCAACCTTACATATCTTCATTTTTATTTAACTATACAAATATTTTTCCACAAATTCTGAAACATCTCTCTTTTTTATGTGTTTTTTTCAGGACAGTACATCAAATAACATGTCAAAGCAAAGCTTTTCAGGAAATTTAATAAATCTTCAAACAATATAAACAATAAAAATGCTACTTTGGAGTATACTAGGGATGATTATCTATACTTCACCTTCATGATATATTATTACGCTATCTTAGCTGTAACATTTTATTAAGTCAACTCCAGGGTACTACAGATGTCTTATAAATGGGGAATATTTTTTTTCTGAAGTGAAACCGGTCTTTTTCCTAATGATTAACCATTGAAATGGTCCATAGAGAATGAAATAGCAGATTCACACCAAACTTGCATTTTCAAAAAAAGAAATTAAGAAACCATACTTAAAGACTCTTTAAAGGCAGCAATTTTATCTTAGAACTTAGACATAAAAATTTAATAGTCTAGACTTTCATCTGCGATTTGTTTACAAGAAATATATAAAAATTATGGGAAGAAAAAACTGCTGCTGCATGAACTATCTTTCATGGAATATAACCATGAAAATATTTAATTTTTGTCACTGAATTAGAATGATAACCTATATGGAACTGTAGCCTGTTTCATCATCAGGACAAGAACTTATTTTCTCTCTCCTTTCCCCATAGATGATTCAGCAAACCCTCTTACTGACATAGCCGGCTCAGAAGTCTGAAGCAGTGCTGCTAGAGTTTTAATGGATTAGATGTTGACCCTGGGGAAAACTGATCAATTCACACACTTTAAATCAAATCAGGATCAAAATAGTTTAATGATTTACTAATGACAAGTAATTAATCAGCAAACACTATGCTCAGGATCAGAATCAGAAACACAACAAAACACACAATATTAGACACATGCATACATACCTTCAGATTTCTAAATTCCATTCATATCTCATTCCAAGAAGTTCCAACCCATATGACCTCTGTGAGGTTTCCTCCAGCTGTGGGGGTCAGAAGCTCACCCATACTCCAGGAGGGGGTCCTGTTTGTGCACACCACCTTTGTGGGACAAGCAGGTGCCCTGATCGTTTCTTGCCCATTGTTGTACTCTTCACCCACTGACCCAGGTCCTAGTGAGAAGACACTATACCCAGGTGAGGTTGCTGACCTGTTACCCCTGTAGCAAGGTCTTTTGTGCTGTGTCAGAAATCTCTCTGCAATCCTCTGCTTGCTGTTTAATTTTGCTGATGGTTGCCTTCCACATTAGTGAGATCACTGTGGGGCAAAGACCCTTTTGGACAGTTCTGACTACCCCTGACCTTTCACAGACAAACACAGAGAGAGTATTCCCACTTTCTCATTTTATCATCTGTGGTTGTAGAAGTGTTTCTGTCAAAGGACAGGAATGTGATCATCACGATATTTGAATCAAAGCCTGAAAGAGGGCATTTCCAGCTACAGCTGGGAAAACAGAGGTGTATCAAATACAACAGTCCCAACCAGCATTCACTAAAAAGTGATTTAACTGCATGCTGTTTACATCTCTATACTGACACCTTACTAGGCATCTAAAAACAGCTCTTATGGCAAAAAAAGAGAAGGTAACCTGGAAGGATCTTAACACAATGGAGAACAACTGATTTGCAAGTCCTTGCTATGCTACAATGAGGTCAAGAGAAAATGTGGAGGCCATAAAGAACAGCAGTGGTAGAATAAAGTGGTAGAATAAAGATTAGCTTTCTATCTTTCACCTATCACCTAAAGTGGATCTCAAGCTCCATATGCCCAGGAGCTTTCTCCAAGGGCCCAGGCAGAGAACTGATCTACTCCAACAAGACACTAACACAGACTGCAGCACAACTCTAACATTAGTGCATTTCAGAACAGAAGCCAAAGTAATGCCTTTACTGAGCTGACAGGATCCAGCTATCAAGAAAACACTTGGCTAAAATATGAATGGCAAGGCAGTGGAAGAGAGAATCACAACCAACATATAATAGAAGTAGCAAATCCCTAGAAAGATTGAAATCACTTAAGGCCACAAAAGTCAAGGAGGTGACTATTCACTGTTGAAGGGTGCGACCTGACCAAGGGTTAGGTGAACATGAGAATAGGGGAGCTCTTGCATAATAGCTATGCATTAGGTAAGTAATGGGCTCCATGGCAAATGTAGAACTAAAGCAAGGTTTATTAGAGGACTCCTGTCCTCCCTTTCTCATTCCCTCCCTCTCTCTTCCTTTCTTCCCACCTTTTCTTTAGGATATTTATGGCATTACCTTAAAATCTAAAGAATTTTAGCTCTGGAAAATGAGACAATTAGACAATTACAGTATCATAATGCACATAGACCCCATCTACGGTAAACCTAGGCTGAATCATTCTAAAATTGAAAAATGAAGCCAAAACTATTAGAAAATGTACTTTTTCATTCTTTGCATGTGAACCTGAGATGCCTGTTGGCTGGTTAAGCAAGAAACAGACTGTGAATATTGTCTTTTACATATGGTGATTTCTGATCTACATTCAGCTATAGCTTTGCACTAAATTATCCAGTATCTACAAGTTCATCTAATTTGAATTGAAGGATCCAGTTGCTTTTCTGTTTCCAGGAGCTTAAGCAAATTATCTTAGAGAATCAGATCCTCACAGTTCATCACCTTGCTACATAAATCTTCACTTAGAATTTTAGTTTTCCATTTTGGAAAATAAATATGTTTGAGATATAAAAAGGCTCAGAATTCATTAATAAAAGTATAGAAAATATTTGATGAATATAGGCTTCTATATGCCAGAAATGCTTCTTAAAGAATTTCTTCTGATTGATTTATAGACCAGCTTGATAGGTAGTTATTTCCTGGAGAAAATGAGAACCAGTGTTGACTAACCTACTTTAAGACTAAAACTGATCTCACATTTCAGGTCCTCAGAGACTGGCAATGTGCAGAAGTAGGACAGACATTACCTGTATATTTCTCTGAAATTTCCCTGCTAATTCATATTTTATGGCAACTTTACTTTCAGATATGAGGACAATAATCCCCCAATTAATATATCAGTGTTGTTTTTTTTGTTTTTTGTTTTTTTTTTTTTTTAATTACTTTCTATCTTTTGGAAACATTCAACAATCATATTTTACTGATTTTTCTTTTAAAAAAACAATTGACAGTCAATTATGCGTCAAACCCGCAGTTTTGTGATGCTGATTTCTGTGCTGTATAAAATGATCTGAATTATCTGCAAAAGTCTTAATCAAATGGACGTTGTCAGCATATGTGCAACGATCTACTTAACCTGCAGTTTGCATGGAAATTTACTATTTCCTGGAAATGTTTTGTCTAGAAAGGCTTGGCTGAGAGGCAGCTGTTTTTAAAGAGCAGCATCCATCAGTACTCACCTAGCAGACCCAGGAAAATTATAATTCCCACAAAGACTTTTTCAAGCTGAAATTTGAGCATTGGCCTCCTGAATCCCAGGGACAGCCCAGACCAAGGACCACTGGGCACAGTGGACAACAAACAAAAATACTTGACAGGTCTCATTTTATCATGGGGATAAAGTAGAAGCTCTATTAGATCTTAAAACTTTCCAGTTAACGTCCATGAGATCTTTTTCTTCAGGTTTCGTACTCATAACCCAATTAAATTTGTGAAAGTATATCCAAGATATCATGTTATAAAATATAATAATAATAATAATTTAAAAAGTATTTGTGAAGGATTATTTAATTTGAACTTCAAGGAAAAGCAAACCAAAAATATATAGCTAAAATATGTGCATGAAATGCTATATGTACATATGTATGTATATACGTGCATATTCATTTAGACATAAACCCATTTATATATGCTTACACACATATATCTGACATTTTTTTTTTCACTTCTGTAGTGTCTAGTACTGTAAGAAAAAATCAGTTAAAAGCTTATTCTTCTGGTACTTTAAGTAACCTTTTCAGAGGTCTACTGTTATACCTATATGTGAGTTGGGGAGAGTGAGTGGAAGAGGTTGGGGAGGATGATTGACTACTTTGGAAGGATTGCCATTTGACTACACCCTAAATCATAAAGTAAATGGATCAAACACCATCTTTCTTAACTGAACCAAATAGTCCTTTCTTATGGTAGCAGTCTGCAGGACTTTCATAGAGCATTATGCATTAATTTAATTGGGAGCTTTTCTGGAGTGAAATACTAAATGTAAGGAAACTGGAGAAAAAATGAGGAATAAGGGTGTTTAATCCAGGTCTGAGGAGTTGTCTGCACTGATGTTTTATCACAGCTTAATGAAAGAGTCAAAGTAGCAGCTCCGAGAAACGGAGTCACAAGACCGTATCTGACCATTGTCTAAATGGCCAACACTGAAACTTGGATTGAAAGCATCTGAAATGTCTACTTGCCTCATACTGGTAACTGCTTATGGTTTTCTTCCTAAGTGCTCAAAAAAGAAATCACAATTATGATATTTAGAAACCTATAAATGCATATAGTAGGTTTTGTGTCAAAGCAAAGGCTCTTTCTAAGCATTGAAATTTTTTCTCCTAATATATAGTGATAAGAGTAAGGTTCAGATAAGCTACTAGCTATAGATAACAAAAATGGATGTGCTACAGCCATTCTTGGCTGTGGTTTTCCTGAGTGTCTGTGATTAACATTCTTGATGTTCGTAAGAACATTCTTCACTCCTGTATCTTCTCTAAAATCTATGTAGGGCTTTTTCCTCATCTACGGGACAGATAGGCATTTTTTCCTATCTTTTCTGGAGTAAGAGATACATTGGAAGTTCAAAATACTAACCAATCTTGTTCATCACAAGAGGTAAATACAAAAACATTGGCGCTTTCTGTCTTCATATTCTTAGCATAGTCACACAGCCTCAAGTTACAGAAATTCATGAATTAAAATACAAGACTATCGCAGGGGTACTTTCAGTGTTGTTTAACTTCTCACAGGTAAAAAAAAAATAAAACCCCCACATTTTGAGGAGAGAAGAGATACTTAGAGATTTATGTTAAGACATACAAAAAATCGTTAAAATCATGCTTAAACAAAATTGGCTCAATCCTTTTCAGATTATATAAGTAGGAAGAAAACATAATTCTACTATAAAATCAGGTTGTAACAGTTTTCTGGATACTCAGAATTGGTCCAAGCTATAAACTTGGTAGAAATACAGCCTTTCATGAGGAAATCAGCGTATCACATTAGTTTTCTTGCTTCATATGTGAAATAAAAGGTGATTTAGTATGTATGCAAAAAGTGAAAAAAAACTCCAGTGAGAACTGTCCACTTTTCAGAGCTTCAGTATATACCATAATTTTAGTGAGAGAGGTAGAAGGAATCAATTCTGTAGGGACATGTAGGCAAACATGCTGTTGCTCCTCTCATATTTTTCTCTCAACTCCCAAATAGTGGTGGAAAAATTAAATGTATTATTTTCTGAATCATGTTAGTATTACTGTCTCTAAGAACTGGTAGGAAAAAGGTGTGGTGATGGAAAGCTTCCAGGGTCAAAGGCATGACCACATTGCAAAAGAAAGAGGACATCTCCTGTGAGGGAGTGAGAGGATGTGCACCCTCTGTATTATGACAGATTTCCTGCAACCCCATGGGGCAAAATATCTCACTTGAGCTCCTGCCAGAATAGTGTCCATGCCCCAGCCTTTATGTGAGATTTAGACAGCAAACAACCTTCTGTCCTGGAGCTTACATGTAATACTACATAGACAGGATATTAGATTACCATTCCATTATTTGTTTCCAAGTAGACATCCTGTCTAAATATATTTCTTTTTAAAATTTTCAGGAAAGGCTAAAGGAACTCAAAATATCAAGCCTTTAATACTAATGAATTGTGCATGTTCATGTGCCTACAACAAGGTCTTCATTCCAATGTGCTATAATAGCTCTTTTTTTAACATTGGTTTTATTTCAGAAGTATCACTCTGAATTTCTTGTTGTTTCAAGAATTTTTTGGGGAAACACCTGAGTTCTCTACTTTCAGAATTGTTATACTGATTGAATAAATGATGGACTTTGTGCTGTTCTAAAAGTGGCTATCACAAACTTTCATCTTACCTTAGACGATAATAGGATGATTAACAAAATGTATTGCTTTCCAGATTTAACAGAATACAGGTCAGCCAAGGAATTCATACGTGAGACCTACTCTGAAAGTATCAACTAGGTTAGATAGTGGAACTGTCTGACAAGGAAACCCATTAAAACTCTAGTATTAATTATTATTAAACTATTTCAAAATTTAGTCATTTAAACCAGCATTACAGACTTGTAAAGGATTTATTAATTAATTGTTTAATTTATTTAACTGAAAAACTACACTGGTTAAATTACTGGGCATTCCATTTTAATAAATAAAAATAAAAGTAGGATTCATTCCTTCTAAAGCTTTCTCAAATGCACTGCAATTTTATCTCACCTGTGAGAGATGAAATAAAGATCTGCATGTCCATGTAGGGAGTCTCCCATCTACGACTTCAAATGGAAATTTTTGTCTTCTTGTGTTGCTTCTGTTAGTCTCTGTTCTGCAGAGGCTACTGCAGTTCTGGTGCTGCATAATCATATTTCTCTCCTCTCCTAACAGGGCTCTTTCACCCCTTCTTTAGTGTCTTGGCAAGGCTGTCTTGTCACTTTTTCCCCCTCCCCATGCCATCTCTTTTCTTGAGGAGTTCCTTCATAGCTCCCAAAATATTCTTTTCATTAAGGATGCTTTCAGGGAGCAAAGGCACAGTCTGATCAAATCAAAGGCTCTGGAGTAATCAGGCAGCCAGGGAATCCCTGGTGATTGTAGAAATGAAGTAAAGCACTTGCCCTATGCTTGCAGAGGTAAAGCCACAAACAAAACCCTTGCTATGGACTATATGGATGTATGTTATAGCATCTGTTATTAACACGATCCCTAGTTTCCTGGGGGAAAAAAGTTATACATACAGGTGAAGAATACCATGCAGCACAATATGCAGACAAACAACTACGCACACTTGACAACCTCAGGATAAAAAGGCAATGTTTGACAAAACAAAACCACAGTAAATATTCCCAAAGTGACCAGGCACTGGCAGAGGGCTCTAGACATTGCAAGAAAATGGACAAATACACACAGAAATTAAAAATATTGGAAAAAGAGCATAATATCTTCAGAGAAATATTTTGCTGTGCATGTAGGAAAAACAGGAGAAAAGATTCTGCCCTGCAGAAGTGGCATTTCAGAATCTTGATCACAAAAATAAAGGGCTGAACTTTATTCAAAAAGGTGAGTTTGGAACTACTCCCATGCAAATCTGTATTCAGAGACACAGAATGCCAGAAGAACCAGATCAGAAATACCTTAAGATATACCTCTTCAAACTGCTTGTCATTATGGTGGTGCCACAACCTTTCTAATCTCTGGCAGACCTCTGCTGACATTCTGGATGAGAGGCAGTGTTAAACCACCACTCCTTGTCCTATTTCCACTGGATACAAAGACAGTTCCCTCCCTCTGAAAAGAATCTCCTTTTTAATTCAGCTTGTTTATATTGAAGTAGATAGGCTAGATAGATTAAAGCAATATATTTAACATGAGCTGGTGAAGGGCTATAACTGTATCTTTTCCATATGCTAGCTATGCTAAAGAAAGAATTTTGCACATTAGAGAGTATGAAGTCGTTGCACACACAACCGTTATCAACAATCAGCATTTCTCTGTACCTCTCCTAACTATCACTGTTCTCTACTGTAGCAAAAGTAAAAGTAAAGCCGAGATTTCGGTTGTTGTGAGAAACTGTCTGGCAGCAACTGCTGTTTTTCCACTAATTCTGTGTAAAAAGGTAGCTGTGATCACTATGACACCAAAAATTATACTAGAGAACGTATTTTGAAAAATGGTACATAGTCAGAAAAGAGGCCATCCAACTAATTTTAGATCATTATGGAATACATAATTAAGAAGCTTTTCCATATGATAAAAGCTCATCATTCTGGCATTCAGCTGTTGGAATCATTGCTAGAATGTTACTTAACACATATTTTAGAACAGAATTTCTCAGTAATAAGTACTTCCTTCTTCCTGAGTCTCCTTTTTCGATATGAAAGAGGAATATTCAAAGCACAGATAATAGAATATAATAAAAGTGATTCCCTAGTTTTTAGAGGTCAATTTGCTTTGCAATGCATTGGAAATGATTAATAGAAAGAAGAATGCAATGGCAATGTGGCATTAAATTAAGCCATTTGTCCAAACATGGCCATTTCACTGATTGTTAGATACATAACTACTTTGTACAAATTTCTCTAGCAGATGTTGAAAGCCAAAATTAAAAAAAAAAAAAAAAAAGGAAGAGAAAGAATAAAATTGAAAGAATTCTACAAAATTTTCTTCTGACTTAAGATTCTAACATTACTTGTGTTTTCATGAATCAAAAGGAACCCTCCTACAACCACTATTTAATTAATGACATTTTGGTCTCTCAGTACATAACTCCGTGCAGGAATTTACAGGAATATTCATATGTTCCCTCCTGCTTCTGTGATTGTGCAATTAAACTGAAATTAAATTTTCCAAAGAGTCCAGCTTTGCAACCTGGTCCTGTACAGAATTTGGACACATACTTGAGCTAATACCCAAGACATCAGGTATGGATTAAGACTGCTTCTAGATCAAGAACAGTCTTAAACACAAGCTCCAGGGAAAATTGATAAGCGATTCAGAATGATTACTCCCAGGGCTGCACACAAGGTGTACTTCTTAGAAAACAAAATGCATACTCTCAAGGAAAAAAAGGCTCAGTACAACAGCAGTGAATACCTGTGCTTGGACCACTTATGGTGCTACATCACCAGGTTGTAGGTGACAACCTAGAAGTGACCCATCTATCCTTTGGTGATGTCACATGGCCAAAGCTTTTTAAGTACAACCTTGAGACAACTACAGCTTCTCATGGTGGAACTAGGATATTGCCTGCCACAAGGCAGATTTTTTTTTTAAGAAACCCCTTTCCCAACCTTTTACAAGAGGTAATTGGATCTGTCCTGACATGTCTCAGAAATCCATTAGGATCTCTACACCTCTTATGTCAAACTGAAGAAGGCACAATGCTGAAATGATTAAGCTGACCAGATCTCTTTTTTGTTATTTTCCAGATCTCTTTTTTCCTGATTGTTCACATGACATGAGAAAAAAGCATAAGAAACTGAATACTTATCATCTCAGTAATCCACTGTTCTTCCTGCCTTTAAAACTCCCACTCAGCCTCAATCCAAAAACAAACCTCAAGTTGGAAAGATTAGTCTCTATAGCTGAAGGAATTCAGGAGAGGAATTTGATTCCTGGCCATCTACTTTCACAATTAGAGTGACTGACAGTAGTTTTTAAGCCTGAAGCACAGACCTAATATATAACTCTGAATCCATAACAGCATGCTTTAAACATGCTATTTACTTACATTTAATCCACAGGAAGCACTCATAAAGCACTCATAAAACTTCACACTGAGCAGTACTCCACTTGATGAACCACAACTCTACAGTTTTGAATGCCTTACTAGAATGTATCTTTAATATGTCACCCTGTTTTCAACCTCCTGATGTATCTGAAACTCATTTTCAAAAGCCTTAAGTTTTCATCACACTTTTGTCTTTGAACCAGAGACCTGGTTACCCTGGACATGGAGAAGGCTCAGGTACTCAATGACTTTTTTGCCTCAATCTTCATCAGCAAGTACTCCAGCAACACCATGCAAGTTGCAGAAGGCAGAAGCAGGGACTGGGAGAATGAAGTACTTCTCACTGTAGAACAAGATCAGGTTCAAGACCTTTTAAGGAACCTGCAGATGGGCAGGTAAATGGGACTCGCTGATATGCATCCTCAGGTCCCAGGGGAACTTGCAGATGAAGGGGATAAGCCACTAGAGAATATTTCAGCATATTTGAGAATTCATGACAGTCCAGTGAAGTCCATAGTGATGAAAAACAGGAAACTCCCCCATTTGTGAAGGAACGAGCC
Organism: Myiagra hebetior; assembly: GCA_013397015.1. Classification (NCBI taxonomy): domain Eukaryota; kingdom Metazoa; phylum Chordata; class Aves; order Passeriformes; family Monarchidae; genus Myiagra; species Myiagra hebetior. Next base: position 1,129,720 of record VWZQ01002424.1, on the reverse strand, counting down.
AGTCATTCTTAACTCTGTGCCCAGACAGATCAGGGACCAGATCCTCCTGGAAATTTTATTAAGGCACATGAAAATAAAGAGGTGGTTGGTGACAGACAACAAGGCTTCATTAAGGGTAAATCATGCCTGAAAAATTTGGTGGTCTTCTGTGACAGGCTTAGAGCTTTGATGGCTAAGGCAACAACTGACATAATTTCGTTGGATTTGGGCAAAGCATTTAACAGCATCCAACACAGCATTCTTGTCTGTAAACTGGAGAGATATGGATTTTATGGATGGACCCCACCTAGAGTACTGTGTTCAGTTCTGGGGCATACAAACATAAGCAGGACATGGACCTGTTGGAGCAAGCCCAGATGAGACCCACGAAGGTGATCAGGGGACAAGGGGGAGAAGCTTAAAACTGAAAGATGGTAGATTTAGATAAGATATGAAGAAAAACTTCATTATTGTGAGGGTGGTGAGGCACTGAAAGGTTTCCTGGAGAAGCTGTGGATACCTCATGCCTGGAAGTGTTTAAGGCCGGGTTGGATGGGACTCTGTGTAACCTGGTCTAGAGGAAGGTGTTCCTGGCCTGTGTGGGGGGGTCAGAACTAGATATCTATAAGGTCCTTTCCAGACCAAACCGTCCTATGATTCTATGAATCTAATCATTTGGATGACAAGGGAAATGACCAAAAAGGGAATCTCTACCAACTTTGTGTTACTTTTGTCCTACCTGTGATGCAAAGATTTTTAAACAAGCAATCTGAATCTTATTGCCTAATAATAATTCCATTCTCTGGGAGAAACAATCACTCTGAACATCATGCTTATAGGAAAATGGGTTATAGTGTCTGAATTTGCAAGAAGAGTAATTGTTTTCAGTCCAGCTACAGTAGTGTAACATCTGTGCTGAGAAAGCTGGTTCTAATATACCCTGTCCTAGTCTTTTTAGAATCATAGTCATTATATCTCAATTTGATTGCCAAGGAGACAGAAGCAGGATAATGAATTAGCTAAAGCATTGAAATCAGCAGCCAGTGAGAATATTCACACTGGTATGATGGTCTTCCTCCGTGCTTGGTGCAGAAGTCAAAATATATCTGATCTACATTAATAGCTGTACATTAATTTGACTAAATATGATCACAGAGTCGTTCACACACAGCATAAGTAATTGTCTTTAAAGGGAAATACATTTCATTGTGCTACTCAGCCTTCTGTCCTGTGTCCTTGCAATAACCATGGCATAGTGTTGCCAACTGATTTATCTGGTAGCAATCCAATACCACTGTCTTCAAAATAGTTTTTAGAAATAACAACAGAACTAGTACCATAATAAAATCACAATATGATATCTACTTGGGCAATGTGGTTGCTATTCCTTATACTCATATTTGCATGTAGATTTATACCTGTAGTAAATAAGTTTAGCAAGTTTGCTCTAATCTAGGCAAGTGCACACACTTTTTTTTAGTGAAATGTCCTTTTCTTTGCCTGTGTACCACATACTTATTGGGTTCCTGGTTTTAAGAATAACACAAAACCTTTATAAAAATTCATGTAAGATGGTCTTCACTAAAAACTTAGTATACACATTTCATTCAGTATGTTCTGAGGACCAAATTTCATTATATCTTTACATTCAAGTCAAGAGGAACATTTTATTACAGATTATTTTTCTGTTTCTGTCAAGAGGTATACATTTAGCAGGAATTTAAAGCATGTGTTTAAGGGGTTGGCTGAAAAGGGATCATCTGAAGAATCCACTGGTCCATTTGTGGTCAATTATTTCTTAGTCTAGCTTCCAGATGTCTCTGTTGTGGTTCTCAGAACAATGAGACTTCTCCCAAGAAGGGAAGAGTTGAAAGACAATTCAAATCATCTTACAGTTGCAGTACAATTGACATATTGAAAAAAAACTATACCAAATTTAAATAATTTAAGTACCCAAGTATTACTGTATTAGCTAGTTCATGTGTTAAACTGTGTACTTTTTTTCTTATCAAACCATTAAGTAAGATATTAGTTAGTTTTATTTTATGGTTGCCACTACCTACATCTAATTATGAATTCCTTGAACCTTTCTGATGAGCATTTATTGATATCAGATTTTTAGGCAATACTTGGAAAATTTGAACTTAAATGTTAAGCAACATTATGTGAGTTAGGAGTTGGAAAAAATAAGAGTATTTTTCTATTTTAAGAAGTCTCTTGCTCTTTTTTTGCATCTTCGCCTTTCAAAACTTTACTTGCAATACTTTACTTTCACTCCACTTTAAGAATTCCATATTGATTTTATTTGCTCATTTATTTCTGATGAATTATTATTTCCAGATTAAATTTTCTATTCCTTATTCTCATCTCAAAAATAAGTTTTGCTAGGTAAATCTAAGAAAACTCTTCATATGTAACAGAGAACAAGTTGAAATGATACTTATTTTTCTGTAAAATTAAACTCTGAAACTAGATTGCTTATTAGGGTTATTTCTTCAGTTGCTCAAATAAAATTAACCGCTCTGACAGTTTGCTAGACAACATGAAATTTTGAAAATTAGGTGAAATAGTAAAAGAGAGTGAAATAAATAATTTTTCAGTACTTAAAATACATCATGCTCACTAACTTTAGAGTAATGTCAATCTTTAATTAAGCTTCTGCTCCCTTCCACAAATTTCCTAAGGAATAAAGAATGCTGTGTGGATAGACAAATAGGGGCAGAAACCCAGAGAAAATAAGTCGTGCCTTCGCTAAAGTAAAATTTCTTTCCCCAGGCATGGCACAGACCCATATTAACAGGCTGAGTTCTTTTGTTTTCTAAGAGCTACTTTCCTCATTGACAAATCTGGGGGTTGGGTTTTTTTGGGGTTTCTTTTTTTGTTTTGTTTTGTTTTTTTTTTGTTTTGTTTTGTTTTTTGTGGTTTTTTTTTGTTTTGTTTTGTTTTGTTTTGTTTTGTTAGTGCTAGAGTTATTTAGTTCCAGTTATTTTATTCCCAATTACAGGAGCTTCATGTTAAGGACATTACTCAGCTGTTTGCATTTCCATCAGCATCTCCTTTCTTTACAATCTAAATGAGAGTTGTCCAAGTGCAGAGGAGATATATAACCTCAGCTCCTCAACTGTTACATAATTCCAGAGCATCATTCATTTCAACGAATATAAGCTGATCTGGCAACAAAGGTAAGAGCACAAGAAGCTCCCTAGTTTTGGAACACTAACTGCCATTTGGTATTTGACATGTGTTTTAACTTTAATAAAGAGAACACAGAATTCTGTGGATATATAATTTGTTTTAATATAAAATTCAACATAACTACAAATATATATCAGATAAAAACAGAATTTTGTTTCCCAGACAGGAACTCAGTGACATAAAAGACCTTTTAGGCTGAACAATGCATTTTCTTTATAAAGATTAAAATATGCCTTGAAAATGATCCTACAAAACCCCCAGTTATTCAATTTTTGGATCGTTTGTATCAGAACTAGAGACCATCTGTATAAATCTCATTGCTCCCCACTCCTTCCAGCTGTTGCTGTTGAGGGCACTCACAGATTCCCAGAGAAGCAACATATATTTGACTTTAGGACCCCTTGCTTCACAAGGCTCTTGTCAAATTAAAGACACTTGCCAAAGGAATTTACAGGGATATTAAATGAAATACTGGCCAGCCTTTCACAAGATAAAATACAGTGGAGGACACATTTTAATTAAACTTCTTGTACAGGAAGATGTCCTCAGGAACCAAAAGCTGGGTTCCCCCTTGCCTCTCTGGTTCTGATGATAAACTGCTGAATCCTGAGTGTACAAAAGGTTACTGAACTCCCATGTGTGTAACTGTGAAGGAGTATTTTCCCAGTCACTGACACAGCTTATATTTTCTCTGAGTTTGTTCTCAGTCTTAAAACTGTGCTACTCAAATTTGCCCAGCAGACATGAAGCCAATCAAGATTAGATCTTCTACCCGAATTTGCTGCTAGAGTGGGATGGGCAGGGATAAGGAAAAACATATGGTTTTGCCACAGTCTAAAGAGCAAATTTTTCTCCTCAGTGACAGTATCGGCCTGCGAGAAAAGACATATCTTCCCTTAACCCTCCCCTCACCAAACCCTTCTGCTATATTGACTTGTACCCTTTAACACAGCCAATGTATAACATCAGGGCTCATTTGGTAAATATGCACAGATTTCATCTTTGAGCAAGCAGTTATTTTCACATATGCTATTTTCCATAAACTTTAATGGTTAAACCCAGGAAATTTTAGTCAAGTATATAGTCAGCTATTGTTGAAAGTTGAAAATATGAACTTTTAAATTATCTACTAAATATGAACTGTTACTGGATACTTTATCAGGCTTTCTTTCTGAGGCATAGAGTAAGCTAAACCCTATAAATCCTCATACACATATTGGTTATATGTTTAAAAAATCAAAAGTAATTTCAGTGAGAATCACCCTGATAAAAACCAAATGGATTTTGATATCTCAAGATCAAAGACCTATTCTTTAAGTAGTCTTCCCCTTTCACTGAGATGATTTGAAAAGTAAGATACTACGACTCAGGCCAGGAATGAAGATTTTCTCTCACCATTCATGCTGTGTAGACAGCTTAAAACTCAGAAGATGCTTGAAGCATACAAGCTGAAACTCAACATTCACAAAACAAATAAACAAATTTACTTGACATTAAACTTGAAAAATATTTTAAATCATATGTTGGAATTCTAGGCACAGTAACTCCTTTGTCACATCAAAATTAAATCTGGGTTTGGGACACTACTGAGAAGGCACAAGAAGTATTGGCAAAAACTGACTGCACTGAAGTGTGAAAAATCAATTAAAACTTCCAGCCACCTCTGGATATAAATATTTTCCATTAAATAAAATGTTGCTAAAAAGCTCATATTATAATTAAACACTTTACAAAGAATACATTTTATTTAAAAAAAAAAAAAAAAAAAGAAGATAAATTGAAATTGAATAGACCTAAAAGATTATAATTACAGATTTAAATTGGTCTTTAAATGTCAAACCCATATATATTGGTTTTAACTCATATTTACTGCTTTATATTAATTTCTTTATACCCTTCCTTACATAGCGCATGTGCTTGGACCTGACCAGGCAACCTTAGATAAATGAATACTCCATTTGATCTGTTGAGCCAAAAATGTGTGACTGCTGCTGTGTAACCAAAGCCTCGGCACCTGAACATCACCAGATTTGCTGCACTGCTCCGCAGCTTCCGACATAAAGCCATGGTGTGCTCTCACCACTCTTACCCTTCAGCCTTCCCTTCAGTGCTTTGTGCTCTGACTACCTCCTCCTTACAGCGGTGCATCAGCTTTGCTGCTTCACTGGCTCATCTTCCTGCTGCACTTAGAACCTTCTTTAGCGAGGTGTAAGGGGTCTGAGTGAATCCCTCAGGAATTCTGCAGCTCAGCAAAGCATCTTCTGGCAAACAACAGTGGTCTCAGACATGCAATAAGAGGGGACAAGGGGCTATCCACCCATTCCAGTAATGAACTGGGGGGACTGCCCTAAGGATACCGGTCAAGGTGAAGGGATGTTTGTTGCCACTCCTACTTTTACTAGCTAGGTAATTGCCAATTTGCAATTCCCAAAACTCTGGGAGAGTTTTAACTTTATTGTAACAGGAGAAAACTTACTATAACAACCAAACAACCCAAATTAACTTACTTTTACTACAGTAATGTCTAAATTACTCAGAGCAGTATTTTTATACTGACAGAGCTGCTGAGAGACCTAGCACTCATTCCCCAAAGCAGATTACAACACAAAAATTAGTATCTCACTGGATCAGACCAGAGGATTCAGAAAGTTTAGTGTCCTGTAGGTGACCTTATGTGTAGACTGTGCTTACTGCATTTATGGAAGTACTGAAATAAATATAATCCTTCTTGTTTAACAAGCAAATGCTGTAACAATGTGTCAAGATGAGTTTATACAAACGTGTCAGAGACTGGAAATATTAGTCTATAGTGAACACCATACTGCTGAGCATTTTTTGCAATTTTCTGTTGCATTTTGTTTCACTTTGTCTTGTTTTGTTATTAAGCATGATGGGTTTTTAAAAGTGCTAGTTGACATTGATGCTGTCATTACACTCCCAGTTATGGTAGAAATCACACTCAATAGTGGTCCACAGAAAATGTTTGAAAGGGAAGTACAAGCAAATCATCAACTCACTAGTGAATCATACTCATGGTAAAAATGTCTTTAAACCTAAATTGTAAAAAAATACATTAAGATATTTTAATACACTTTCAAATATTGGTTTTCTCATCCTTAGTATAACAGTTATAGACAATACAATATAATTGATTGACTGAATTAAAGCCAGAAAATTTGACGTAATATCCATTGGGAAAATTACTTACTTTGAGTGGAGGTTTTTCTTATTTAAATCATTTATAAAGGTAATAAAATAAACAGCACACTTGGGAACATGCAGGCATGTGGATTAGTAGGCATGTTTGAACTTCAGTTCTATAAACTATTGATCTACTCTGATCAGTTCCTTATCGTAACTCAAACTCAGAATGGCTTAACCTGACATCCCTGTACAAGTAAAATATTTATTTTTACTATAATCAGAGAAGAATATGTTATTTCAAGTAAGCAACAGAAAGGGCAAGTTAATTGATAAATAGTAGCCTGCAGCTGAGGTTATCCTGTCACTGCTAGAAAGCTGACACCAACTTAGCTCTAACATTTCTAGATAAATGATTCCCGTGCTTTAGACTGATCAACCTTTTCTTGAAATCCATGTTCCAGTGAATCAGCTACTACTATATACAAGGAGAACACGCCAGACTGTGCAGTAACCAGCTGTCCCTGCTCATCTCTTGTCAGATTTTGCCTGTTAACTTTGCTGCCACAGAGAAAAATATTTTCACCAAGGAAGAGAGAAATGAAAGAATGGAAGAGAATGTCACAAGCTGCAGAACTTCTGCTGGGACTTCATTCTCCATCCCTGCTTGGGACACCTTCCTGCTTCTTCCTATCCTAATGCCAACACAATACAGCTTGAGAACAGATAATCCCATTTATACAACTACAGACCCCAAACACAAAAACCCAAGAGCCAGGATAAGAAACAGGCCATGAAGATAGGGTGCAGGAAACAGCTGTGAGGTGCTGATGGTCTCCTTTACCCGAATCAGCACAGGCAGGTGCAGTCATGAGGACGGATTTTCATGGGTCATTTTCTTTTCTAGAACTCAACTTTTAGGAATGGCAACAGTCAAAGCAGTTGGGTTTGTGTGACAAGTTTCTATGAGACAAAGCCTGGCACTAACAGCATCTGACAGGCTCTAACAGAGTCCTACAGAAACAGTTGTAGGAACTTCTTGCCTTTAAAGTTGAGGAAAGAAAAAAATCAAAATACTCATCATATATACTTAGACACAGAAATGCTTATTGACTTTATAGAACTCACCCTGTCATTTCCTGCAGGATTTCATTTCCTTGTAGTGGCAACAGTTGATGCAATGAGTTTATTTGATGAGGCTGCAATGCAAGTCTATAAAATGTAATGGTTTCTAGGCCAGCATTATGCTTTCCCTATCTTAAACAAGCACATGCCAATGCTTTCTGATTTGAATTAGTAATCACATCCTACACATTACAAACCATCAGATCTCAGCTGCTATCAAGCTGTTCCATGTTGCCAGCTATCCTTGATACAAGACCATTTGATTGTTGCTTGGTGGTTGCTAAGGCAGTCCTGAAAAGCCTCATTCATGCAGTATAGGATTTGCTCAATATTTTAGTTTTCAAGCTACCTGTCTTCCCAAATGAGTTTCACAATGGATTTTGTGGCACATAAAAAAATTCCATCCTTGCTCAGAATTTTTCAAGAAATTCCCCTTATTTCAGTGTTCACAAATAAGCAGGACCTGACTGTGAGAAACTTCAGACAGAAATTCACCACTGTCATGGGTTGACCTGGGCTGGATGCCAGGCACCCACAAAAGCAGCTCACTCACTCCCCTCTGCAGCTGAACAGAGGAGAGAAAATTTAATGAAGGGTTCACGAGTTGAGATAAGGACCAGGAGAGACCACTCACCAAATACCATCACAGGCAACACAGGCTTAACTCAGAGGTATAAGTTTATTACTAACAAAATCAGAGCAGGATAATAAGAGAAAAAAGAAACCCTTAAAAACATCTCTCCCCTACCCCTACCTCCTTCCAGCTCTACCTTCTATCCCAGCAATGTGAGGCAGGAAATCAGGGTTATGGTGGTCAGTTCATCACACATAATTTTGTCCCACTACTCAGGGAGAGGAGTCTTTCCCCTGCTGCACCGTGGTGTCCCTCCCATGGGAGAAACTTCTCCGTGACCTTCTCCAACGTGGCTCCATCTCAAGAGCAACAGCTCTCTGTGACCTGCTGCAGCATGAGTCCATCCCACAGGCAAACAGTCCTCCCAAAACTGCTGCAGTGTGGGTCACTCTTCCCTGGGCTGCAGCCCTCCAAGGACAGGCTGCTCCAGCATGGGAGCAGGGCCCTCCTCTCCACAGGTCTCCCACGGGCTGACAGCCTTCTCTAGGCATTCACCTGCTCCAATGTGGGGCTCCTCCCCAGGCTGTGGGTGGATCTCTGCATCCCCCATGGACCCCCATGGGCTGCAGGGGCACAGCTGCTTCACCATGGTCTTCACCAGGGCCTGCAGAGAAATCCTGGATCCAGCACCTGGAGCACTTCCTCCCCTTCCTTCTGCACTGACCTGGGTGTCTCCATGTTGTTCTCCTCACATGTTCTCACTCTGCTCTTCTCTGGCCAAAATTAAAACTGTGCAACAACTTTTGTTTGGATTTCTTCTTAAATATGTTATCACAGAGGTGTTACCATTTCTAATTGGTCCACCTTGGAGGCATGCCCATCTTTGGAGCCACCAGAGATTGGCTCTGCAAGACATGGAGGAAGATTCTAGCAACTTCTCAAAGAAGCCACCCATGTGGTCCCCCTGCTCCCTAAAACCAGGCCATGCAAACCCAATACAGACCTGAACTAGACTTTTACATATTGTCTGATTTTCTGTTCTTCAGCATTATCGGACAAGAAACCCTCCTGTTTCTAAAAGCATTTCTAATTAAATTATATCAAACCATACATTAGCATACATTAATTAGCAGAAACCATATTTCCCTGTACAGAGCGTAGTTTCTAATTCAGGTGGAGATTTGGCTACACAAAATCTGAACCATTATTTAGCTCACTGCAAGAGAAAACACAACATTTCCGTCCTTACTTTGTTCATGCTCTGCTGAACACTGGAATCAAAGTGATATGAGGAACACAGGAAAGCCACTTTTTGTGCCAAAGCTCATCTGCTTTTAATACACCGTTTAATCTCATGATCACTTTCACACTGTCTGTTATGCTTTAGCAAAACAGTAACAAGCTTATCCTTTCATACAGCATATTCCACTATGAAAACCAACTAAGTAGAGTTAGATCTAATATTTTTCTTCCAAATTATGCAATTGTTAATGGAAAAAAAGTGCACATTTATAACATTTAATAGATACAATTTTAAATATTCCTTTACGGATGCTGGGAAGATTTTTTTGATGGTTAGGTTGTTTATTTCATGCGTAGATATGCTAAAGTGGGAAGAAGGTTATATTTACAAACACTTAACCAAAGTATGCCTTTTCTAAAGCATGCCATGGACATCAAAAAATCGTGTATGTATTTGACTGAAATTATCATAAAATTTCATTCCTAGGAAAAAAAAAAATACTCAGATACAGTGGGGTTCAGCGAGGAGGAAGAAGTGACCCCTTCACTTGGTATGTCCCATTCACCATCACTGTGAAAGCCAATTTTCATTTTTTCTGTCTTGCTTTACAGTGTCCCAATGTAAACTTTCTGAGAAAGATTTCTAAGAGCAGATTTTTGATTCTTTTTTTCATACCAGGGAATTTTGCTATTAAAATTAGAACTAGTAAAACCACATTTGGCTTGGTTGTTTTTTTTCCAAATGAAATCATTGGCAAAATAAAAAGCCTGATTTTTTTTTTCCTATTATTTCCTCATATCATAGAATGGGCAAAAATCTACTTTCCTGTTACTAATATTAAACAAAACTAAAATTTTGTGTAGCAGGGACTGGTTAGAGGGTAAGAAACCACATACTTTTTCTGTGAAATGGTTGTTTTATTACAAACCTTTTTTATAAGAAATATAGCAATTCTGAAAATAAGGTTCTTTAAGTCTCTAGAGTGCTGAATTCATGTCTCCAAAGAACAGAAGAGGTAAATGAAATGTCCTTTCCTGTGTTGTTGATGAACTTTGTGACTACTCAAATTCATAAGAACCACTCTTTTACCCAGAAGTTCAATAAAGAAGTGAAGTTAGTATGCCTTATTTTAAAGGAAATTTTGGATTTTCCTACAGTTTTTCAAGGGTAAGAAGCTCTACCTCATAGCAATATGACAACCATAGTGTATGGGTATCAAATTAAGATATACATTTATGATTTTTAGTAAAATTAGACATCACGCTCGTATGATGCTTCAGTGTTCAATGAATTGAATTTTAATATTAAGCTGCTTGTTTCCCCCACATGAATTTTTAGTAACACATACATGAACTTGTGATCTGATCAAAAGATCAGACTGCCATGGACCACGTCTGATATCTGTTATAAAATGTAATCAAAATATAATGAAATTTGTCAGAGTAGTATATTTTAAGTAAATTTTAAGTAAATCTAGTGTAATTTATATCCCAGAGGAATCAGTGAAAAAGAGCTGTTATGTTTTACAAGCAAAAGTTACATAATGAGGGGTGATGCAGGGTATGAGTCTCTTATAAAATTTACCCTGCAGTAAAATTTTCTATCATTTTCTTCACACTTAAGCATTGCAGTGCAAGAATTTTATTCACACTGGCTAATACAAAAGTATTGTGGGCTCCAGCTGTCCCCTGCTTGGTCTACCTCTGAACGTGAAGAAGAGAAGGCTCCAGGGATTATACAAGAGAGCTGGCAAGGGACTTTTTACAAGTCCAACCCTATGTAGTGATAGGACAAGGGGGAATGGCTTTAAACTAAAACAGAGTGTTAGATTTAGATTATATATTGGAAAGAAATAATATCTCAAAAGCCATCTGGATTATGCCTTAAATAATTTAACTTTTTTGCATCTTTTTCACAGTTGTTATCCAAAAGCTTCCAGCAGAAGATGTACAAGCCTATGCTATCACCCCAACCATAAGTGTGTAAGTGTCTTGACCTTTCAATTTCCTTGAGAGCTATACCCACTGGATATGATTATTAAAACAAAGAGAAGAAAAGCTTCACTGCACTCTGGCATTTTCGGGAGAAAAAAAATCCAGCTAATGGAAAGTGCTTGACAATGTTTGCTTTTGTCTTTTCCCTTGCATGTTCAGCTGAACTTAATCTATTGTTTGCAGTTAGACAAAAGGCAGGACAAATTACATGTTTGCCTACGCCTATTCAAAGAAAGGGAACAAAGGTTTCAGAATCAGCTATAGAAAATGGAGTTATTTTTCTCACTCTTTACAAATATTTAAGTTGTAAGCATTTGAGCAGCAGAAAGAGCATGCCTAGCTGAAACTGCCTTTTCTTAAGAAACCTGAAAAGACAATTAAAAAAAAAAGGCACTTCTTTTCACTTGTCATGCAAATATTTTCAAGAGCAGTTATGAGAAATAATTTTTAGGTTTGATTTTGCAAAACAAGAGTCATTTTAAGTATTGTAGTTTTGTGTTTAGGTTCCTTTGATGAAAGAAAGAAGAAAGTAGCCAAATCCACAAAAATATTTCTTTTATTTGGAAAACATCTGTTTAATAAAAATTCTGGTGTACTCCTGGTCCTAAGAAGTATCACACTCCACAAATTTATATAATTCTAAATTAAATAAATTATGTAATTTTATGGAAAAACTCTCACCACTAGTTCAGCTACGTATTGTATTTATCTCTGATTTTTTACTGCACCACAATGTTGCTTCTTGCAACATGTCTTATGTAATTTACTGAGTCCAAGGGACATACATTTTACTGTACAACATGGAGCAGTGAGAATTAATAAATTTCTTTCAGGGAGCTTAGCCACTAAAAAAATGTTTTAAACTATTTTCTGCTGCAATAATTTCCACTGTTTTAGAAAACAGGAGATTTTAGCAACAGGGTGGGTGGAAGCCTACTATGTCATGATTTATCAGAATTTTTGAGGTCAATGGCATGTTTTGGAAAAGGTATACTTAGTTAATTAAATTTTTGTAAATAGAACCTTCTCTCAACTTTAACTCATCTGATACCTGTACTGGTTTTGAAATGGAGTTGTGGTCTAGCACTGTCGTTGTTAGTTACAACACATTCTTAGTTGCTGTCCACCACTGTGGTTCTCTTCTTCTGGTAGCATGCCATTTTAAGGGAAAATGAAAAATATTGTGATTTTTAAAATGAAGTAAAGGTCCTTGTTCCTTCACAATTGAAAATCAGGCACCTTCAGGCCAGAATTTCACTCATACAGCTTTCTGTGGACTACCCGAGCAGGAAGGCAGCTATGGAATTAAGACAAAAAGAAATGGCAGCTATCAGCTTTGAGCATTGGAGACACCAAATTATGAAACATAAATGGGAATACTCGACAGGGGTTTTTTTTTAATAATACAGGTACAGAGAGCTTGGAAATGGACTGAAAAAAATCACTCTATGCAAAAATAGGGTTGCTATGCTATAATTTTCTCATTTGCTACCAACAAGACAAATAAATCAATTATTTTGTTCATTGCATAATTATTTAATGATTAACCCTTCTAAGTGTTCCCATACAGTGCTGTAGCAGCAGAAGAATACCACTTCTCTAGAATGAGTGTTCAGCTTTATGTAGCCAAAGAGAAAATAAGTATCTATTTATGACAACCTAGTAGAGGAAAACAAGTTGGATTTTCTTCTGGAAAAATATTTCAAATAAGCATATGAGATCTTGGTCTAGAGAATGCTATGAATATCTGAAAGTGCATATATAATTGCAAAGGCATAAGTGTCAGAGAGGAGTCAAGTCATCCCTGTGTTTCTGTAGCTATTTCCACAGCATATGGGTATGTGTGTATAGAGACAAGACTTTTTAGCATTAGTATTTCTTAGATTTTTCTGTCTCCATTCTATCAGTTGATGTAAAAAGTTATGCTATTAAGAAAGTACACAATACATTTCCTTGATTTAAAAAAAGTATATTTCTTATCTGGGACCAGGGCTTCTCTGCAAGAGTGCTATGGAAAAGTGTTCTTTGGTGACTGACCACAATAGCAGAAGAGCAAATGGGTCTTTAATGTTTACATGTTCAGCATTGAATAAAAACTCTTTTTGCAAATAGCCTGAAATTATCAAGTTGCTTTTTCAAACTAGTTGGACAGTCTGAAATGGATTCTTTAAATCATAGTTTTGTAACATAAGCTGATCTTGTCACAGCAATATTGGGCAAAAGCTATGATCTTGTGTGTATCTTATTAGCTACTCACCTACCACATTTTTAGATGAAAAATCTGAACAAATTAGCAGAGGTTTATTCATCCTAATAATACTTGGTCTCCTGTAATGCATAAGATCCAAAAGTTAATTGTTACTTGCTGTGCCTTCTTCATGAAGGTTGGCAAGGGGTTAAACTGTCATAAAAATCTCTGCTCTGTAAAGCTGGGCAGAAAAAATGGTCAAGCTCAGAGGGACTGTGTTACCTTCTCCTAGCAGCTGTCTGTACCCTGACCTGTCCTTTTGCCCTCTGCAAAAATAAAAGTCTGATGCTTTTTACAATTCTGTCTATGGTACCTAAATCTGTCCAAAATTTTGAAGTCAAATAAAGGTTAATATAGTAAAATGCCATTTTATTTACACCCCACTGTTTGTTTTTATTTGGCCAAAATTTATTTAAGATACTTAAAATTTTTTTGTTTTGATTACATGACAGGTCCCATTCCTAAAATTTTTGTTTACCATGAACATTTCAGTTAAAGTGAATCTTGGTTGTAATCAAAACCTTTTTCCAAACTTCCCTCTACAGAAAAAGCTATTTTTTGTCACTTTAGTTTTCCTTTTTATAACTACAGCAATATTTAAAGCAAAAGTTAGCTAAATATTTTATCTTTATATAAAGGAGACAAACAATAAGAAGTTAAAATGACACTAAGGAGTTAAAGTAATAGACTACAGGAGAAATAATCAGGGATTATTTGCTCAGTCTTGTGGTTCTATTCAAAAAATACTGAATTCTTCCTTAATCTGGAAGGCAAGTGCTTTTACCTGATGGAAAGAAAAATTGTTTGGCTGATAACCTGCTCCTAGTTGAAGAAAAGAACAGGACTGTGTTGAATGTGACCAGTAAGCAATGAGCTGGGCCCTCACTGTACCTGCCTTTCTTATCACGTGAGGTCATGATAAACCCTGCTGTTCTTGGCACCAAAACAACACACTAACCCACTCTGCCTAGAAAAAGCACTTATATACGTGTTGGAAAACAATCCATTTAGAATGAAGGACAGGAAAACTGTAAGCTTTCTCCATACCTATGCTATTTTACTAGAGGACCTGTTGCAACTACTTTCAGTTTTAACTGGAGTTCTACAAACACTTTGAAGGTTTGGACCACTGTGCCTCATATAAGAGACACAAAATATTTCTCTAAATACCCTCTAGCTATTGCATGATGGCTTTCTTTTCACAGAGGACATAACAAAAATATTTGTAACGGTATGGAGGAGGCAAGGATAAATTTTGGAAAGCTAATAACATCACACATAAATTTTTATTTTATTTCTTATAATAATTATATTATAAAAATGTATTTTCAAAGAAATTCCTACAAAATCAATAATATGTCTTCCAATAAATTTCATTTAGAATAAGTGTACTGGAATCTGTTTATGTAAACTAATACATACTGAGTTCATCTAACCTCTGATGGGTTTAAAAGGAGTTTTGCTTGTGAGTTTCCTCTAATTGGAAAGTGCAATATATTTCACTTTCCTCATTACAGATGTCTGTAGGAACTGGATTTCATTTTCTCAAGTATCTTCCAGAAGCTGTAGCACAAACCTACAATCCTAGCTTTCTTCTGGATTAAAGCTAAGATAGTCAACAGCTTCAGCAACATCCGGGTTATAGTCCCACCTGATGCTTACTAGCTATTATTTAATAAACCTGTCTAAAGGCAGGAGCCTGCCTATGCTTCTAAAATTTGTATTCTTCTCTGGATTTTTTAATGAAATCCTGATGCACAAGTGGCTGAAGCTCCCACATCAGCGTTCCCCGCAGACCTCCCTGTGTCTCAGAGAGTTAAGTACACAAATGAGAAGACCAAAATGCAGCATGAATATTAATGTTCTGGCAGTGTGTCTTTGAGCTGGCAGGGCTCTTTTCCTTGGGCAGCTGCCAGATGTGATCATTTGGAATACAAAACTACTTTATGAGAAAAGTGTGGAATAAATCTAGAATCCACTGGAAAACCCAAATCTGTTGTTCCTTTATTACAAATATGCATTTACTTTTAGCTACAGCTACTAGGAGATCTGCTAGAAACTAAAAAGTAGATACTGCCCAAAATTGAATAAAAAGCTGCAAGCCAGCATTGCAGAATAGGGGAAATGTGCAGAAGCAGAGGTAGTGCCTTTGTTTCCTCTCTCTGAGATATTGAACATGTATTAACAATCTATGTAATGGACGCCTGAGTATTAATATGCTGTTCTTTATCTCTTTCTTTCCCTCCCTTTCTAGGATGTTTTATTTGGGTAAAGAGAAAACAAGGCTCTCTGCAGACTGGCAGTGTCTAACCCCAGATGTTTCCTGGGTATTTTCTGAGCTGAGCACCTCACATTACCAGTTGCTGTGACACATGTAATGTCATTAGACAGGGAATAAACAACTTCAAAACCATCTACAGAGCCCAACATCTAATTAGTCAAACAAGCAGGCTGGGAAATCAGAAACACCAGAGCCAACTCTATCTTGCGGTGTGCTGTGAGAAAAGCTTATGCCAACTGCATTTTTGCTCCAGGGCAGTACTGAAATTATTTCAGGTACAAGTAATCATGATCACATGAGACTCAAAAAATGACGGGTTCATAACTCTTGAGACAAAAAAAGGAAAAATTTTATATGCTATGGCTGTGTAGTAGAAGGTAAGGGGAGAAAAAATAATTTTTTGAGTGGTTAGTGAAATGGTATCATTGGGAAAGGGTAAGCAGAGGATACTAGGGCATACTGGAGGGGAGGCTAAAATTTTCTTCTTGGAAAATTAATAGAAGATAATTGTAAAATATTCACCACAAATCCTCTTCTGACTGTGGTGGGGCTAGGAAAGAATGGTAGCTTTCACACAGCCCTTCAGGTTATGGTCTATAAAACTTGCTTACATTCACCTGTGACTTTATAAATTACTCTATATTCACCCACTGCAGAAAGTGGGAGAATAGAAAAGAGAATCAGGCTATTCTCTGAGGTGCACTAGAAAACAGAAAGAGGCAACAGGCTGAATGAAGCATGGCAATTCCTGCCTGGAGAAAAAAGGGAAAAAAATATAATAAGTTGCAAGTGTTTCTACATGAGGCTGTATTATCCAGTGAGGGTCCTGGAGATTTTCAAAACTGTCTTAAAATATTGAGCAAATTGATCTACTTTGAAGTTAGTTCTGCTTTGAGCAGGTGTCTGGGTTCGATGAATACCACGAGTCTCTGACACCCTGAATTTTCTTGCAATTCTGTGATGTCCTACCATGTTTCAGGGATGCTTGATTCCTTGAACTTTTAGCCAGGACTGCATGTCAGGACTCAAATTCATATTTTGGAGGGGCTTTTTCTGACACAAGGAATGAGATTTCTGTTTTTAAAGGTAAATCAGTTCTTAATGTGCTTGCATATTTGAATTCATTCCCATATGTAATGTTTTCTGTATTCTCTCTTTGTAACTAGAACTTTCTAAAGCATTTCAGGCTTTCTCAGCATGGGCACCTTTGCTTAGACTATTTTTAATTGAGTGAGTCAGAAACAATGCCTTTGATTGCTTCTGCTCCTTAGGGACTGAAGGAATATTTGGGCTTATTATTTACATATCCTTTTTGCTGTATGCTTTCTCCTGACAGCTGCCATCTCTAACTCTTCATTGCATTCCAAGAACCACACAATTAAAAAAAAATAAAAAAGGGGTATTGAAAGACAGAGGAGGGTGAGAGAAAAGTCCCTAAACAATCAAATATAAGTGATAGCAATTACTGAAACATGGCAAATTGCAAATGACTAAAAGTTCTTTTTTGAAGTGAACATGGAAGTTTTTGTCTTACCAGATGTGCTGCAATGTTATTAGGGTGGGTTAGTTTTGTCTGGGGGTTTCTGTGCAAGACTCCAGGGCAAAAATGATCTGACAGAGGAGAATTTATGATTTGTTTTGATCTCTAACTTAAGGAAACCCTTGCACTCTTAAGAAATGCAGTCTAGATAATGCTAGGTCCTAATAGTCTAGGTCTTGCTAATGGAGATGTAATAAATTATAAATTCCTTCCTTTATGTTTAATTCAATTTATTCTAGACTGAAAATATACATAAAGGGGAACAAGTTACTTGCTCTTAGAGTATATACAGAATCTATCTCTGTTTCCATCTCCAGTGAGAAAACAGCTGCAGGAGTGCACAAATAGTGCTTCTCAAAAGTAAGGTAACACTACTCAGGAATTTTGTGGGAAACACCAAGGTAGTACCAAACAGAATAATGAAAATGGCAACAGATTTCTGATGTTCACTAGAAGCTGGCATGTAGAATTAACTGATTTTTAATTTATTTTTAAAGGAAAAGCATGTGCACATAATTGGTTTTGCCAAAATGCTACTGCACATTTTTCCCAAATGTATGGGGGTCATCTAGAAATAGAAAATTCCTCTTATAGCCGCAGCTAGAATGGATCCATGGCAGCTGAGCCAACCTCTTCAAAGGTTGCCTGAGGTATGACTTGCTGGAAAATCAATAAGATTGATATACATGTTATTGAGAGCAACATGTTTAAAGGGGCAATACAGATATTACAACATAAAGACTTTCTCCAACACAAATCAGAGCTGTCCTTGGACTGAGAAACAACCACTTGGGCAAAGAGTAATAAATACCTGGTTGTACCTGGTAAATACCAACTGTTAGGATCAAACTGACTCTTTTTCTAAAATGAATTCTGCTGATTCTGGAATTATATATACTTTTTACTTCCTTTAGAATTTTATTTATAGAATTTATTGTATACAGAAGTTTGTGGGCAAAATAATTTTTTCCACACATTACATCAATGATTGCTAGCAGATAGGTCTCTAAAGATTTGCATTAAAACCCTCCTCATTGTATCATATTATATTTGCAGTGTTGCTCAGTATACACAATGGTCTTTAGCTCTTTGGAAAACACTTTTTTTTTTCTTAGCTAATATTTATTTCCAGTTTTGTTCATAGCTCAACTGACCCAAAAAACCCAGATGACTTTCCAGAAATTCTAACTGCATAACTATGCTGGTTTAACTATGCAGCTACCATATAATCCATACATAAAATTTAACTATGACAAAATCATCACATTTCTGGTTTGCAGACAGAACTTTCAGTCTTTCACAAATATTGATGCAATTTAAACCAAGGGCTTGCTTCATTTCAAACAATCACTTGTCATTCTAGTGACCAAAAATAAAACCAAACCCATAGGTAATAACTGACTCACCGTACAAAGAAGACCAATGACATTTCTGTGTCAAAATAAAAGAACATAGACTGCTTCACCACTTCCATATTTACATGTATAACCTGTATCTGCTTTATTTCTTCCTCCCTACCCAACCTGTTGAAGACAATGCCATGAAATAACTCTTATTGATAAAGGAAAAAGAGAGAGAAAACATTTTCAAGCTGATCACTTGTGATAGCAGCTGTTACATAATTTTGTTATGAAGCCATTTCCTGCTGCTAGAGGGTTTGAAATAACATTTACTTGTATAATTATAATTGCATTTATTTTATTCCTCCTGGCCTAAATAAAAAGCATAAATTAAACCATATTGAATGTTTCGTGGAGATAACCTCTTTAGAAAAACATGAATTAAATGTTTTTACTGATATTTGACATGTTATTACAAAATAACTGGTGGTAGAATCATATCTTAAGCAACTAAAACTATACTACCTTCAAATATCAACTTGTTCTCCTCATAGGACTAGACTTCCATCCAATTATTTTCCATCAATCAGCAAATTATTTACCTATTATTTATTTACCTTTTTAATACCTATCATATTAAATCATATATTGACCACAACATATTCTTTAGCCATGTTAAAGTTTGACATTGCATAAAAACATTCATTCAAATTATATTTATGGTGAATGAAGACATAAAGCCTGTAGAGGTGAAAAGTACATATCCATGAATATGTAATATCTCTCTACTATAAGAGATGTCTCAAACAGGTGTGCCCCTTTTCTCCTCAGGTATGAGTATCTTAAATAATCTGTGCAGTGTATCTATGTCTGTTATAAGGAAACGTTGAATTCTACCTGACACGTGGGAGTAATTTTTGTTAAATTATCTAATGGTTAATCTCTAAGAACACACAAGGAGACCACTGTCTCTGGTCAGAGCTTTCTCCCTCTAACTGCATACAACTGAAGGCGTTTGCTGTCCCAATGCACATGGGACTTACTGGCAGCAGAGGTCCAGGGGAGTGCATGAAACTTATCAAAAGATGTTTTCAGGGGATTGCAGGATGTGACAAACATTAGGTGATGCTAAGGAGAAGAGTCAAAGGTAAGGAAAGGAAGGGAACAAGGTGGATGTGAGACAACAAGTATGAAGGAAAAGGTGACAACGTTGACTGGCCTAGGAAAAAAAGAATGAGACACCACAAGCTGGAGGGTCCTGAGTGCCCATTGTTAGCAACTCAGAAGCTGTGGCTTAGAGACCTGCTGAGAAGTGGACTGAGCATGTACAGGTAGGTATGAAAGAGATTTGTGTGTGTATATACTGCACTAATTATCTCCCACCCTGATAAACCAGAGCAAAGAGCACAGAGTCAGTGCTGCCCATGTTGGGATGAGAGCTGTGCTGAAAAAGACACACTTCTGTCAGTCTGTGCACCTAGCTATATTAATACTGTGCATGTGTCTCTGCTGGGAGTAGGTGTTCAGCCTTGCAGTGGGCTGGATCTGGGAAGGGAGAAGCTCCACAGGTCCTGCACGTCCCCACGTTCAGCTGCCACTACAGAACTTCAGAACAGTACCAGGGCAGGCTTGCTCTCCAGCTGCTTGTGAAGGCAAGAACATTACCTAACAGGTCATTCCGCCCTGCTCTCTGTCAATGACTGGAGGAAGAGCCTGCCAGATCTTCATCTGTTTGCATATCTCTCTTCCTTATTATCTGTCTGTAATTTCATGGTAGGAAAACTTTTTACATTTTAAAGCGATGGATCTATGTGTTCTTCTAAAGAGCTCCCGAAAACCCATGTGACCTGTGGAATGGGGTTCATTATATGTATTCAATTAATTTTTTAAAGCAGTTAATAAGCTTTGGCTCTGCAAAGAAATGTAGTGAATGAAGAACCCTCTTCAATTCTCTGGTGATTCCCAGGTCCTTCTGCTTTCCACACAGCACTAGATTTACATTCTTCGTTTGTTTATCTGTACTATTAGTACAAATCAGAGTAATAAAAAAGACATTAAAAAAACCCCTACTATTCAGACACAATTATCCACAAATTAAGACTCAAAAATCTCTTATCACTGATGTTGACTACTGAGCTTCATCTCGATCTCACGGCATTGCTCATATTAAGTACCATCTTGAATGACAACAATAGAAACTTGAGATGTGAATCACACTTTAATCTGTGATTGCATCTGAATATATTTCATCCATTTCCTTGAATATTTATTTTAATCACTCTCTAGCGTGATCCACCATAGAGCAAAATAAAAGAAATGGTTCCTGAAGAAAAATAATGTTATTGTCTCTTATTTCCTAATTTTTTTCTCATTCTGTACTTGTCCCATAGTAGTAGTCCAAATACTTGTTCTAGTCTTTTTATCCAAGAAAAAGGTGTTTGTGCTCCACTACAGTATAAATATTAGAAAAAAAAAGCATTCTGGAGTGTTGCACTGTAATCTACAGTCAATATGAATATAGCATGAACAATGGTGTTACAACTTTTGCATTTTTTGCTAGGGATGTAGATTCAGAACACTGTTCTAAAATCCAACTTTTAGATGCTGATTTGTTGGCAACAGACAAATTATCAGTTTATGATAGGAAACAGAAGAAAAGTACAGGGAAACACAACAGATTGAGGGAAGATGAGAGGTAGGAAAAGACAATAGAATAATGGAAAATAGAAGGAAAGGGAGAATCTTAGAGAAAGGTTGTGGCAGAGAATATTATTTACATGAGATAAATGAGAAAAACACAAGAAGATAAAACTATAGAATCATAATGAATAAAAAGGTTTAGAAAACTTAAAGATAAAAATAAAATAATTAAATCAAAGGAAAATAATTAATTGATTAAAATATTTTTGAATAATTTTTTTCTGTGCATCAGTAACTAGAGGAAAGGAGTTAGAATAAGTTAAGAACACTAAAGGGATAAAGGAAAATCTCTATAGATAAAACCAAAGAAACAAAGGAAAAACAAAGAACAAGGGAGTATAACGTAATATACTTTTTGCTGCAAATATTAACATCTTAAAATTTCTTTTACTTTCTCTTCATTAACATTTATTATATCCTATACTATTTTGAAATCTAGTCGTAAGCAATATCCTACAAATCATTAGATATGAAATTCCAATTAAAATCTTAAATAAACTTCTGAAAGTAAAATATTGGTGCTAAATATTTCCCATAATAGATCAGATAGTTCATTTTAGTTTCAAATCAATAAGTGGCATTAGTTTATTATAGTAATGTTATTTTTATTTTGAATTTTTCATTGATGTTTGCGATAGATTTGAAATTGATTCAGAATACCTCAATACAGCATGAAAATATTAAGTATATATAATTGAAATGCATCACTAAGATTGCTTTCCACTGCTGTTTCAAATAGCTAGAAATGAGAAATGCTTGAGATACATAAAATTTACCATTCAAGTCTGATTTCGTAGGGATTTTCACTGGTAAAAGCTGAAAAGATACATTATTCATTGATGATTTTTATATATATTAAAATCTGAGATGTCTTTTCCATCAATAAAGATATCTTCACACCATATTTAAATAAAGACATCTCAAAGGGTCACATTAGAAACACCAATCATTCATAGAGTCAATCAGACTGAGTTTGCTCATTTCCACAGAATTAAGAGACAAAGAGGGTAAACTTCACTGCTTGCTAAGTTTTCCTCCCAGTGTATATATTTAGCCAGCATGACTGGAATGATGAAGGTTTCTAGCACAGAGGCACCAATTCAGTCATACCTCTTGTGGACCAGTGCTGCCCCAGCTGGGGTAAGATCAAACCAGTCTGCATCCTTTTTACCATACTTGCAGATTTTCATCAGCATTGCTGAAAGGGAGGCAGATAATGGTAGCAGAACATTTTAAATCATATCTGTCCCTTTAGTCAGACCTGGGTTTTTACAGAAGATTCTCTGCATAACAGTATTGGATGTCTCATGTGTTTGTCTAAATCATTTACGAACCTAAAAAAA
>VWZQ01002424.1:1090375-1106993 GCA_013397015.1 Myiagra hebetior | reverse complement strand
AAAAAAAAAAAAATCTTTGCCTTTTTGAGTAGAATTCTGCAAGAATTATGTGATTTTGGACTTAATTTCAAATGAAAAGAATTTTTGCCTTAGTGTATTTCTTTTAGGATAATTTAAAAAAAATACACTATAGGCTTAATGAAACAGCTTAGGTTTTGTTTGCTAAGGAGCACAGTTGCCTGTCTCTGTGGACTTTGCCATGAGATAAGCCCAGGATGGAGTGACGGGATGACACTAACTCCAGGCCTGGTGGAGGCAAGATCTGGCTATCTCATCCTGGTTAACACATCCAGAAAAAATCCCCACTGTGGCAAACAGTGCAATGAAGCAATTTCTACTATGCATATCACTGGTCTAACAAAAGGAAAGCCAACTCAGCAACTCTTCTGAAATTAGCTCCAACGGGTAAAAGGTAATTCTGGCAGGGGGAGATCATGATGGCTGACTCACAGCCCATCAACTCAAGAAACCAACTCAAAAGAAGAGAAAGACTGAGCATGAGGATTAATTAGCATTAGAATTGAGGGAATCATTCAACCAATAGAATAAGAGAACTGTGTATCCAATGAGCCTTAATTCCTTTTCTTGCTCAAATGTATAAATAATGAAAAGTTTTGAACAACCTCAGGAACTCTGCCACCAAGAAGCCCAGTGTGAAAAAGTAGCAATGGGATGCCTCTGGACCCATGGATGGTTACTAGCTTCTGCTTGATCTCTCTCTCTGTCTCTCTCTATCTCCCCTTTTCTATTCCTTTCTAACTCTCTATCTTACATTTATTGTTAAATAAAATCTGTGTTGTTGACTTCTGCATATTGTCTCACTTGCACCTTAATTTAGGCAGAGGCATCTCTCACTAATCAGTTCCTAACTTTTGCAAGAACAGTCAGCTGATTTGATTTTTCTCCCTCCTTTTCTTTCAACAAATCTTAATAATTTTTAGGTATGTGGGCAGTTTCTCCAAAACTTCCAAAGCTGAAATTATTTTTTTTAATTCCAGTGAAGAAACTTCCTTGTAAAATGAGAGAAAACTCAATATTGACTTTGTTAAAAGGAATTTCAGATATTTCACTCAATTGTTAAATACTTACATTCATACTTGTATATTGTCAGTGTGTTTATACACTCTTAAACACTATCAGACAACTCCTGTAAGCAATAGTGCAGAGAGTCACCCCTGAGATGTCATGCCAGAAAATACAGGTACAGAATTTTGACATTGTCTGCTTTCTAATATCCCTTGCAATCTAAACATTACTATTCAGTGCCCTAAGGCTCTCTTTTTACCTTAGCTCTTACTGATTTTTTTGTATATAAGAAATGTCCAGAACAATCACAGACATGCTTCATATCTTGGCATCTATGTTTAAAATCTTTAGACTGCTGGAGGCTAAAAATGCTCGTTATTTTGTTCCACTAGCTAAAATGTTTGCAGGAGAACCAGCACCTACAAAATTAAGTTGTTTTCCTTTGAAAAATATTTTGAAATCTCAACATGAAAAGGCTGAAACACTGCATTCAAGAAATGCAGGATAAAACCTTGCAGTTTTAAATGTTATCAAAGTTCACATTCAGTGAGGTATAAGATCTGTTAAAATTTCATTTTTGTAATCTTGCATGTTGCTTAGGCAGAACCTGTACCCAGATATTGTTATTTTCTATGCCCAAGTTCCTTAATGCCTCAAGACATTAAACTCAGGGTTTGAAAAGACTGCATCAGCCACCAGAGCCTGTCTCCTGCAGTTGTGGGAAACAATTCCATAGGGACTGAACTCAAAAACATTCTCCAGGACACCTGCGCTGTTATCTTCTGTACAATAAACATGTGAGACCCCTGTAAAATATAACACATTTAAGACTTCTATACAGAGGACCATTTGCCTCAAGGTATCACCGAGAGAGTAGGAGATAAGAAGTTTGCCAGTAATCCATTGAATTGCCGAAGTGCAGTTTGTTATCCAGAAGTGAATGCAGTCACTTCCCTAATGATCTCCTCCCATCTGTCCAGAGGAAAATTGTTTCCTATTTCCTGACATGAAATATCCAGTAATTTTATTATGTTGGCTTGCAAATATGGGAGCAAATAGCACTAACCAGCAACTTAGAAATTCAGAAAACAGCTTGTATGGAGAAGCTGGACAATCTTATTCATCCTTAATTTTGAGCACAGAGACCTTGGAATTTGATATAATCACTGCTAGAGTAAGACAATTTCTTTTTGAGAGTGGGGTTTATTGTTTATATGTATTGTACATATTAAATAGATATTTAGATCCAAACAATTAACTGTGATGTGAAGACCAATAAACTCAGGTCAAGGGTTAGGAAAGGAGAGGGAATCACAAATGGTATTGAAATCCTTTGCTGTTGGATAACACTCCAGTGACCACTATTAGAACAGACCTTTAATTCTATCAAATCACGCATGGATATTTGTAGTCAACTTCCCAGCTATGGGGGAAAAAACTAACAAAACAAAAAATACCTTCATTGATCATTTCTGTGAATTGGTTTCTGAAGTACAGTTTAAGTGCTGTCTTGTAAAAACACCTTTTTACATTTGAAGACATATATCTAGATTATTATCCTTTAGCATGCATAATGTTATCAAAGGATGCATTGGGAAAAATCAGTGACAAAACCTAACAACCAAATCAGAGAGAAGACTTCTTTCCTCGGGATATGTTTTTTGTGATCAAAGAACATTTCCACTTTAAGAATCCCAGTATTAATTAGGCAGTCAGGAAATACATCATCACCTAAATGGACATAGATACTCAATTTTCTGCTGAATAAATGTTGATCTGAAAGGAGAAAAGTGAAAGGGAAAGAGAGAACCTTTTGGGATGTATAGGCATATATGACAAGAAAATTTGGTAGTATTAATCAGATTTTGCAATACTTAAGATATTCTATTAATAAGGAGGGAACTAAACCAACCCTTCTATAAAATAATATGCTTCTAAGTTCAGTCTCAAAAAAAATCTGACCTTTTAATCAATCTCAGAGGTATTTTTTCCTTCCTTTTTTAATAATCTTTATTAATTTAGGAAATGTTCATTCAAGAAGCACAATGGATCATAGCCTTCTCAATAAAACAATTGTTTAGAGGGTATAGAGAGGTTTGCATTATGGTTGAGAACTAGTCTCATATGAGTAACCGCCAAAAAAATTACATAGGAATGAAGAAACTGAAAGTACGTTGTTTTAAAACGGTGCTTTATGTCCCAGGTCAATCACATGAAAGAATCAAACTAACAGGATTATAATTTCTTATTCTAGATTTTTGTCACGTTTAATAAAATCATTGGAGAAGGGATTTAGCAAGAACCTTTCTTTCCCTAGACTATCCGTGTTCTTCAGGAGGTAAATTTCTCGTGTACCTAAGGCATGATACCAGCGACAGCAGATAAATGAAATATGTCTGCAAGAAATACTTTAGAACTTATGTTGAGATTAGTTTTGAATCTGAGTTTACAAAAGCTATTTACTGCACACTTTTCTACTTTTCTTTAAAAATTCACATGAATAGACATAACCCCTTTTAGTGGTTATAATTGGTGTACTTCACTGAATACATAAGAAACAAACAAGTTACATCTTTTAGGGTGGACTATGCCACCATGATTTTTTAAAGCAAAACCACTAAGATCATCCTTCCTTTAACTGGCATTTATATCTTAAATATATAATTGGAGTTAAATAATAACTCTGCTTATTGAAAAAGAGAGACTTTTTTGCTGTCTCATAATCACATAATATTGTTTAACAGTACCCATGAACATTTAGCCCTATTCTTAATAATGTTGCATCCACAATCAGGTTTATGGTGCATCTATCTGTGAGCACAAATGGCTACAGTCAGGTGTCAAACGGAAATGTTTTCCAGGAGAAAAAGACTGCCAAACACTATATTTGCCATTATGGACTAGGTTTACTCTGAAATTATGTGAAATCATGTTGGCAAAATTCAGTTTTACAAGATCCAAACAGTATGTCAAGCAAAAGTCTGCCATGTGTTTTGGACCACTCCCTAAGCCTGAGGAATCAATGCTTTTGGTTTTCCTCATTCCAAGGTGTTCTTCTGGTTGCAGTACTCAGGTCCTGAAATTTCCCATCTGAGTCTCCTTTGGATCCAGACTGAGTGATAGGTACTGGTGTCCTTGCTGGTAGAGTGACCACCTTCTCAAGCTATGCGTGAGAGACCTGGATCTACAGATCTGCCCTCAAACACCTTCAGACCAAAATAAAATTTAAAATTTCTGGACATTTCCTAGCTTTATTCTGGATAGTTCCACTCCTGATTTATTCTCAGAACAAATTATGGTTAGTTCTTTTGAAATACAAATAGAATAATAAATCAATAATTGTAGGTAAGAAGAACTCTAAAAATAATTTTTATCCCAATCTGCTTGCAACAGGGGAGACAAAGAATAGTTTTGTCTTGAGTGATGGCAAAGAAGGTAAAATGTCCAGTACATCTTTACAAATTAAAAGATGGGCGAGCACATCTACAACATATTCCCAAAGAGTTCTGGAGAGATTTGGAACTTTGCATACCTGGGCAAAAGTACATCTAGGTCTACATATTACATCTACTACATACTACATCTTCAGCTGAATGTACCACCATTTCCTTTTGTTTGCTAGGAAACAACCAATACATCCACTTTCAAAACTACCGATTGTGCCAGCGAAACTGGTGAACCTTGTGGCATGATATCTCCTAATAAATTATCATGGTGGTTCTCATTATTAATGATTGTAAAGTGCTCACCTAATGAAGGTATTTGTGAATGATGGTTTGTAATACAGACGTGTATTACCTGATACAGGAACAGTCACATTAGTTAAAAGCATAAAAGCAGCATAATTAATGTAGCTAGCAAGAAAAATTAAAGCCTCATTTATTTCAGGGGAAGCTTGGTGCATAACCGTATATAAACAAGGAAACAGAAGTGACTGGAATGTCATTATTCAAATTCATGCTGCCTTGATAAAACTAACACAAAATCTGTTACTCTGCTCATTCATGTTATTCCTCATTTCTTCACATATTTTGTGTAGGGAGGACAGCCCCAGACTGCTGTTCTAAGTTACTCTATGTGTGGGGACTGCTAGCTTGTTTGAAATGCAAACTAAATGAAAAAAAAACCCCAGAAAAATTTCAATAATTTTCTCTTTAAAAGGCTATCTTGAATTAGTAGAAAGTGCTTTATGCCAGGTTTATTTTTTTTTCAGTGTAAGGTAAGAATAAAACTGTCTAAAGTAGTCGGGGATCTTGACTACCCTGTCTGCTTTTGTGTGTCCAGTTTGTTTATGGTTTTCCTGACTTTGCTCAATAAGCTTATATATGTTAAAACTTGTTTTTCTAGGTATACATTCTCTGGGAGTCCTCAAGTATGACCTATATTTCTGGACATTGGCATTAAACAAATTTAATTTAATGAGCTAGACAATGCAGTTCATACCTATATTCCAGTTCTGCCATTTAAAATGGTAAAGAGCTCTGATTTAATGAACTAAAGTAAACTAAGTCAGCACTGTGCACACAAATTTTCAATGTCAACATTTCAGAATCAATAGTATGGAGATGTTGACCACAGTAAAAACCAGCAACCTTGAAACACACTTTCCATTCATTCTTATTGGAAAAGTTAGTGAAATAAAATTAAATGCATAAATATCTAAACACATCCTTGTTCTTGATCTAGTATACATGTACATCTGGATTGTGTGAGGTTTGGCTTGATTTTTAATTAAAACTGAAGTTTCTCCTTCCTTCTCTATAAATTAAAAAAAAAAAAAGAAAAGAAATTATTTGAAACATAATACTGAGCTGTTTTCCTGAATAACACAGTAATTATTCTTAAGTAGTTATTTTAAATAAGAGAAGCAAAGATTATTTGTCTAATCAAGATACAGTTGGAAGGAGAAAATTCTAAGACCATCCCATGCTTTGAAGAAAAATAACACATAATGTAACAAAAAACCTTCCCCAAAAATCAGAAGATTTTTCAAATGACATTTTATTCTGTTCCAGCGTCTATTCACGTTCCCAAAGCCTTCTGGACTGCCCTTCCACTGTGAGAAAGGAACCATCATCTATCATAGCCTGCTCCTCGCTTGCAGGGCCTTATTAACCTCACTGTCAGGCCCTGCCATCTCTTCATGGGTAACCGTGAAGGACAGCTTTCCTGTCATCAAAATATTACAAATGAACATCACCCTTATTAGTCTCCCTTTTTCCTAGTTTTTCCTTACCAAGAACAGGCACAGTTGTGTAACTGTTTTATGCCCATAGTTAATTTAATCATGTTCTTCGAAAAATTTTCAGGTCAATGTTTCTTATCTCTTTGGTCTGTTGTATGTATACTTAAAAATCTAAGGGGAATATTTGAGCACACAAAAAAGAAAATTCAAACTGAAATTTACACTGTTGGGACCTGTTTTGTTCAGAAAAACAAAGATTTCTGTCAGGTGACATTCTGCTCAGTTCAATGTGTATTTAAATAATCCTATTCACTTAAAGCTTCTCATCCAAGGCACAGCAAAAAGTACTCAATTGGATTAAAAAATAACTATAACTGAAGTTTCAGAATTTTCTGTGGACTCTTCACTCACAGCCATCCTTCTGCTTTCTCAGTGCTACCTGATAATCTTTAACCATCATCACCGTAGCACTCATGCCTGGCTCTTCAGAACTCCTCACACTGTGAATTCCCCCTATTTCCCATGTGCTGCAGAAGTCTGGGAGCACCCAGGAAGAAGAGCAACCTTCATCCTAACATGCCACAGGGACTATTTTCTAAGCATGATCCCAGCACAACATTGATGCCCACGATTGGACATCTTAAAAAGAAGATCAGAGAGAACAAACACTCCCCTCGAGGCCCTTTATTATGTGGTTCACTTAAGTGTATACTTACCCATCTGTTTAGCTTACAATACATGCAGTCATACAAGCACAACACAACCAAACAACCCACAAGTCAAATGCATGGAGAGATTTTTGATTAAGCGGAAGTAAATTTTATTATCATCACAACAGATAGGAATCCTTCCCACTACTTCCTGGCCCAAATTTCTACATTCTACCCCCAGCTGCCCTGTTGTTTCACTTACTAACAGCATATGTCAGAAATAGCTATATAGAACAAAATAATCTTCACATTTTAATAATAGACACCTGCTTTTGCTCCCAGTTTTCAGAGCAAGCAAATAAATCAGAAAGTGCCTATGAACACTTTTAGTTCAAATATTACAATTTTAAGCAAAACTGACTTAATGAGAATGGAACTAGATTTGAAAGACTGCTAAAATTTAAGTTACAATACGAGTAAAGGCATCTAACAGCTTCACACTGGGAGGAGCTGTAGTGGTGAGGGAATTACAGGGAAAAAACAGGGAGAAAATTTTCAATAGAATACCTCATTTCTTAAGCATAAATTTTGTATAATACATGTGAGAAGGCTCTATTAATATCCTTGGTCAAGACTGACAGGAGGAGAGCAGAGAATTGCATGTCTTATTGCTGTTTCTTACCTAACAAGTTGTTTGCTGCTTTCTCTAATATGTATTCCCTGTCAAGCTGCGAAGGTGTTGATAAAATTATTCTCCATGTCTTTTTCCTATCCTCTCTCATAAAACATTGCTGGAAACAGAAAAGGATCTGGACTGGAGGAAAAAAAAAGGACATGCAAAACACCAACTTAAGATGAAGAATTTCTGAAGCAAAAGCCTCACTTTTCTATTAAAAAGTGCTGAAAAGGCTTTCTTTTAAAGTATCCCTATTCAAAAGGAGTTCTAGCTGGCAGAATGTTTGAAGCAGCAGTCTTTATCATTGGACACCTGAAAATTCTATGTATTTTTAAAACAAAACAAAAAAAAGGACATATTTAAAAAAACAAAACAAAAAAACCCAAAAAAACAAAAATAAACCAGCTGGGACCACAAATGGCTCTTTCTTCACTATTCTTCTCTCCTATGTTTTCTAGTAATGAAAATTTGGTAACAGCTCTGTACAACAAGGTGGCAAGGATTTTAGACATCTTCTGGACATACACATAAAAAAAAAATGCTGGCTAAATAGTTATGCAGTTGAAGACTTATTTAAAAAGAACAAAAATCCACCTTCCCAAAGATAAAAGTGAAGGCATGACACTATAAAGAATTGGATATCTTTGTTTTTGATTTATTTTCTCTTTCACAAATAGTCATTGCAATGTTTGCAACAAAAAAAATCATGGTATTTGATAAAATATTCATGTTTCTGCTGGGTAGAGACACAACACACAGCAAAATACAATCTACACAGCAGAAGTAGAAACTTCCTCACTGCTTTCTTTTCTCATCATGTTTAAATGGCTTAGGAGGGTGTTTTTTATTAAGTCCACCACCAGAACCTTATGAAAGGGAGTCTAGTTGATCCTTAAATCATGTCCAGAGTTTAATGACGTAATTTTCCCTAGAAAATTTTCAGTAAATGCTTTCAAAAAGTTCCTTGATGACCCTAGCAAATAAATACATCAAATCCAGCATCAAGTGTGAAAGCAGCAGGACAAGGACACCTGAACTGGTGAAGTGAGAAGACAGAGGCACTGAAATCTGCTTCCAGTCTATCTCCTGAGAAGCAAGTTGCAGGGGAGATGAAATAGCAACAAATGAAAGAGCTGGAGTTAGTCATGGGAATAGACAGGTATGTTTGACATTTTCTATTTTGTAACTCTTTCTTTGATAATTTTTCCAAATTCTTCACTCTTGTAATCTTGATTTAACCCTTTTTTCAAAGCCCACCTAGTATGAAGTATGATCTGTCTCTACTGTTTTTTTGCTTTCCTCTCCAAAACATTTGTTTTGAGGTCAGGTGATACTAAATACCACAAAACAGATCTCCTCCAGCCAGTTTTTTTTTTTCTGTTAAGTATCAGCTTGCAGCACAGCTTTCAAAAAGGGAAAACTATTACATATTCCTCTATGACTCAATTTCACAAATAAAAAATATTGAAACAAATATAAAATATTGAAACAAATAAAAATGCAAAAACACAGCTTTTTGCTGTGTTTTCATAGGATGCAATATTCTTCCCCATTTTTTTTTTTCATGTTACCTCTTACTTGATTGACTGAGCTGTATGAAACTAATAAAAAAACCTCACTGGATTCCTTACTTTATGGTTTTGCGTATCTGTCATATCATATTGGATAGTTGAAATTTCACTTTGTTTTGTAACCAATTTACTGAAATTATCTGTTGATTTTCATCTGAAGTTTAAAAAAGAACAATAAAAAATTGTTTTCGTGCATTTTAAAATTTCTAAATACATGGATGAAATTATAGCATGTGACATAAGGTAGGAAATACAGCTGGGGAAAGTCTTACAAAAACTTTTCTGGCCTTTGGCCATTATTCAGTGATTCAGTATGGCCATCAGGTATTTACAAATATGTCACCAGTGACAACACCAAGCAAAAGGACTAAACACATGCAGACATTTCTTTTATCTATCTAGGAGGAGGTGTTGAAATTGAATTATGAGTCACAGACAGTAGACTCATACCCTGGACTGTAGTGGTGAAGATCTTTTCTCTGTGAATGTTTCTCTTGAATGGTGCACGTTTGGCACTATTGAAAAGGCATTCTGTTTGGATAAGAATCTAATAAATCATATTTCTCAGGAGGAGAAAAAATGTTTTTCATCTCTACATTCGGCAACTGACAGCACCAAGTGTCTCATAAAGAGACCATGGAATGAATATTCTGTAAACATGCAAGAAAATAGGGTCCTATTCACCAGTCACAAAAATGTGCCAAGAAGTGTAGTGTGATGCATTTTTGATACAGATTAAACATTTTAACAAGCTGAAAATTATCATCTTAACCAAAGGTTAGAGCAGGGTAGTGATACAACTGATTTGATTCTAGTCCAGCTTAATTTAAATGCTGGCAAAGACAACAGAGGCAGTAAACGTCAAGCTGGTCACTGCCAAGATATTTTGGACCTCTTTTTTAGAATATGAAATTGTTTGTTTCTGTGTTTTTTTCCTGCCCCCATGCAATGTTTATACTAATACCAGTGTCGACAAGTGAGATGCACATATTTGGTGAAAAGTCTATGTTTTCACAGCATTTCATAAGAGGAGTCCTACTGTGAATTATGAACGAATGATAGCTAAAGAGGTACCCACACAAAATAATATCCCTGATCTCCTTCCCCTCAGTGGTCAGTCAGCCCTCTCTGTCTTTTATCATTCCTCTAGGGACTGATCATTAAGAACAGCTGATTTCATCCCTCTATCCTTTATCAGCCAAAGGACTTCTTGACAAGAAACTTAGCTTCTCCTATTTCACTATGCATGTTATAATCTTGTGATACGTTGACATATGAATTCACACCCAAGGTCAGTCATTCTGGCAAGCCACAAAGCTGCCACTGCATAGGCAATCCAGCTTTTAGTAGTAGAGAATGCAATGTTGCTATGGTCAAAATCAATTTATAATGTGTGAAGCAGCCTTTCAAATCAATGAGAGGCAGTGAGCTGTAAAGGAATTGCATCCCAAGGAATCTCCTTGCACTTTCATTTTAATGCACAGCATCATTATAGATCTCACATCACATAAAATCTGAATTCTCTGAGAACATTGAGGGCATTAAATTCTTTTAACTTCCACTGACACAGCTGTAACAATACATCATGTTCAGAATTGCTTGGAAGTCAAAAACCTAAAGCAGAAAAAAAGTTAACCCATCAAAATAACTTAATTTTTGTCATGGCTCAATATTACACACAAATGAAAACCTGCCTGTCACAAATAGAATTAATTTAAACAGCAAGGAAATCCAGTGGGATGCCTATTTCATGTGTTCACAATTTCAAAGCATTAGATTTCTTGCAGGTGCCAAGTGCAAACACTGTCTTTTCCTTTCAAATTCTATTTAGACATTAAAAATCATAAACACTGTGTAGAATTTAATATTTTTGACCATGAGATTGTGCATTATTTCATCCTCTAGAACATGCCCATGCACCAATGACGGTGAAATCTCCAAGACACCAATTAAAAGTTTATCAGATCTGTAAGGAACTGACAGGCTTCTCAGGAACCTGTGAAAGCTTCTACTGCTGCTAAAGGAGACTGAGAGGATGGAAGGAATTTAAAATTTCAGCAACAAACACAAAGACAGCCGCTGGCAAAAGAAGTGCTAGTTACAAACAGTACAGTAAAAAATATTGATGCTCTAGTTCAAGTATCAGCAGCACATTCCCTGATGACCAGCTAGATGACTTCTACTAATTCCCCTATCTCCTACCGAGAACAGGAGGACTGTTGTTCCATCTGTTGGAAACAGAGAGAGGGGGTTACAGGGGAAGTCACTTCTGCCACTTCTCAAAAAAGAAATATAACCTGTTTTACTGCAGCAGCAGGGACATAGCAACAGTATGCCAATTTGCAAACAGCCAAGCTAGGGCTCTGTGTTTCAGAGGTTTCTTGGCTGGGCTAAAGACAGATGATGAACCTCATCACTGCAAAAGTCAGTCCCACTCTTCCCCTGTGGGAGGACAATACTGCTGGCATTACTGAGATTAAGATGCAACATTTTCAAAGGCCTAAGGCACAATCCCATGTACTGTGGGGAGCACAGAGGTGTGTGACTTCCAAGGAGGACTCTGTGTCAAAAGACAACTCTTTATGGAGATACCAAGAATTAAGTGTTTATTAAAAGTGTGGTAAAACAATGTCTCATGGGGCAGCAAGCTTATCAGTATGGCAGAAAGTTATGGCAAGCAGTAGTAGTTGACTAAATACCTGCTTGTTTTATTCACTGTTCTGCAGCAGAGATTGTCTGGCATTGTGTACGAGCTCCTGTGGCAAACACAGCTGCTCCTGCCATGCTGTCTCACAGGCAGTGCAAAAATCCATCTAGTGTCCTGGTTCTTGGGTGTTTTTCAGTGGGAGATAAAAATGAGCTTTATCACAGTTACTGTCTAATTCCCTTTACACCCTGTGAAGGGAAGTGTTCCCTGAAGTCCTGGGGGAAAGATAGTCCAGATAAACAAGGATTTTGTGACAATAAGAAAATATTACGGTGTTTTTGTTTGACATCTTTCCTTTGGTCAGAGCCTGCTCAAAAGAGAACAAAGCATGATTCAGGTGTTCTTGTTTTATGGAAACACCTCTAAATATTATTTCTCTTTTCCCCTCAGGGTATTTTATTATTTTTTCTTTAATTTGAACTAATTTATTACTTTAAATAATTGTTTACATTTTAAATTTCTTTAATTAGTAGTACTCAATAAAAGTAGTAGAAAGAAAAGGAATTACTTTAAGCAGCTTTTCATTTAAAGAAGCATTCAGTGGGTTAAGGCAGCTCCTGAAGACAATAAAGATTAAATTATTCAAAAGACAATGTTTTCCTGATTATAAACAACAACATTTTTAAAATTTTTGAAGGGTTTAAAAATTCAGGGGTAAGGTACTAGACATTTATAGCGCTGTTATGATTGCAATTAATCGTAAAATGCAGAAAACTGCATCAATGAGAGAACAGCAGGCAAAACTAAAGGCCTCAGGCCATGAATAATAACACAAAATTTGTATACATTAAATAATCAGATACATGGAATTAAACTCAAAATTAATTCTAGCAGAATTAAAAAAAAAAACCCAAAAACCAAAACAAACAGACAAAAAAACCCCTAATGAAACTATGGAAAATATAATAATTTTTTAAGTAGGATACACCATTCATGTAGAAATATACCATTTCAATTTCTTCAATCTTCTTTGTTAGGGAGAAAGAATAATAACTACTTTCCCTATGAAGCTTATGAATACCTGTGAAGGCTGCTGGGGCATAATAAGCAGCTCTGCAAAACTCTCAGCTACAGAGGAACCGTGCATGAGAACTAAGAAAGTAAATACAGCCTGTGGTTTACTTCTTCCATTCCTCTACCACTGGTATGAGGTCTGAAGTACTGTGAGTTATCAAAGAACTTTGTGATATAACTTGAACAGGATAATAACGTTCCTTCCATAAATTGTTTATTACTAAGAAAAAAAAATAAATGAAATTGTCTGTCAGTTTAATAAAAGGTCATAGAATCACAGAATCATGGAATAGCCATAATCCAGTTATGGAGCATCTAGTTCTAACCCTCTTGACATGGGCAGGGACAATGTCCACTAGACCAGGTTGCTTGTAATTCCTTCCAGCCTGTCTTTGAACACTTCCACTCATGGGGCATTCACAGCTTCTCTGGACAACCTGTTCCAGTGCCTGACCACCCTCACAGACTACCTTATATCTAATCTAAACCTACCTTCTTTCAGTTTAAAGCCATTCCTCTATCACTACATGCCCATATAGATTGTCCTTCTCCAGCTTTCATGTAGGTTCCCTTTAGGTACTGGAAGTTGCTATAAAATCTCCCTGGAGCCTTTTCTTCTTCAGGCTGAACAACCCCAACTCTTCAGCCTGTCTTCATAGGAGAAGTGCTTAAGACCTCTGATCATCTTCATGGCCTCCTCTGGATTCACTTCAACAGGTCCACATCCTCCTTGTGCTGGGGCCTCCAGAGCTGCATGCAGCACTGCAGGTGGGGTCACACCAGAGCAGAGTGGAGGGGCAGAATCCCCTGACTCGACCTGCTGGCCACCCTGCCTTTGATGCAGCCAGGATATGGTTGGTTTTCTGGACTGAAAGCTCACAAATCTGCTCTCCTAAAGTCCATGGTAGTGAGTGTGCTGTGTACCCTCATTGTTGCCCTGTCACTTCACATGAACTAATTCTCCTGTATCCAGCATCTCCAGTTATTATCTGTTTCATTACTCTCTATACTCTTTCCATTACTGTATTTCGCACTTGGAGTAATCAAACCC
The DNA here is from genome assembly GCA_013397015.1 of Myiagra hebetior. Taxonomy (NCBI): domain Eukaryota; kingdom Metazoa; phylum Chordata; class Aves; order Passeriformes; family Monarchidae; genus Myiagra; species Myiagra hebetior. The sequence goes on along the minus strand of VWZQ01002424.1, from coordinate 1,093,113 downwards.
CCAGATGCTATGACTAAAGAATGTAAATATATCAGATGGTAAGGCATGAAAACATGTAATTCAAAACAGCTGCTATAACACTGAATGTGCACTACATTAATTTGAATCTCCTGCATGGTGTTCTATATTATTCCACTAGGTTTTGCTCAGGCTAATTTAGACAGTTCAGAGGAGATAAACCAGAGACTCTACAGTGGAACAAGGAGCAGATCACGATCTTTTATGCAATAAAAGTGATTAAATTAAAGAACATGACTTCAGTGAGGAAGGGACACATATATGATATAGGATACAGGATATATATTAAAGTCAATATATTATTTTGCAGAAGTGCACCATAAGGAAAACTATCAAACAAAGGAAGCTCCTTAAAGAGAAAAAAACTACTCAGCCACTGGAACAGGAATTCCTTTCTCAAGCTTCAAAAATTATGGGAGACTTTTAAAAAGCACAAGAAACTTGTAGTGGCTTGACTGATTCTTGTTCAAATAAAATAGTAACAAGAACTAAAAATATTTTAATTTTCATCAGCTATGTGACTGGATTTCAAATAACTGTAGCAAAATCCATCAACTCTAAACGCTATAGAATTTTGCTGTCTAAATTTCGTACTGAATTTAGTATTTAATTAGCTTTTTAGGATAAAAGGGCAGAAGATTAAAGATAAATTTACTTTATCAAATTTTTGAACATGTATGCAATATGGTGTGCAACTGTTAAGCTAAAATCCAATTTATGAACCATATTCCAGCCAAAATATGTCCCCTAAATGAAAGAATAATTGAGCTTGGAGGGTGTGTGAATGGTTAGAGAAGTGCTCTTCTGTCAAACTGAAATGTCATTCCTTTTTGAGTGCAAACCTAAATATTCCTCAAAATACTTCAATTTGGCATGGAAGAGAAGGAGCATGATGGGTCAATTTTTTGCTGATTTTTTGAGGGAGGTGAAATGAAAACTGTGACTTGTTTTCACCGCAGCACATGCCAATGTCTATCCTTGCACTGTGTGCTTGAATAAAATCCTGAGAGGTGCTGTAGAATTTGAATATTCAAAGACCAAGTTTAAGGCAGCACAGCAACTCAATTGCCAGTTATACATGTAGAAGCATCCAACACATTCACTGAAGCTCTTTTGAGTTTTGTGAGGCACTCAGAGTCAGTCTCAGCCATTACAGAGCCAAAATAACCCCCAACAACATGCTCCTGTATCCCTGGGGAGTGCCTGATACAACTAAACAATATTAACTTTATTTTGTAAATCTTTATGCTCAGTCCAGCTCACCACATGTCTGAACATTAAACAGAAAAGTGGCAGAAATGTGTGGTGATGTGGAGCAGTATCATCCCTCTGGGCATAGCACTTAGAACTATGTGTCTGATAATGAATGGATCAGTAATCTACCACAGCCAAAATAACAATGCTGGAGCATTCATTTCTGTTGAAGACAATAAAAAAAAGTTTCTACCAGTGTCCATGAGGCCAGGATTCCACCTGTATTTGCTCAATGGAACATATCTGCCTTTGACTCAAGGTTCTCTAAGACTCAGTATAGATGGATATGTGTAAACACCTTCAGTTCTCTTGACTGCCTTGTGGTATCTTTACATGACATACTGGACATTCATAATTGATTTAATATGTGGCAAAGTCCCTCCTGAAGCAAACAACATCTAGAAGAAAGAATCTGGCTCTAGCTCAAAAGCATTTAATCACTATTTTTAAATTGTCTTTAACTCAGAAGAAATTCCAGATCTATGTTTACTGGAAAACAATAAAAGCAGCAGGCCCTGTGAAACAATGTGAATTCTAAGAATATATAATAAGCCACTGATGCATAGTCTAAAGAATCGACTTTTCTTGAAATAATTCTCTATGAAATAATTGCAGTATTTTTTCAAATTACCTCACTCTTTTTCAGAAGTAGAGAACAGTTGGAATAAGCCTCCTAAATATTTCATAATTTCCACTAAGAAAAGGGAGAAATGTAATTTTGCCACAAAAAGTAAAACAGAAGAAAACTTCATGGGTTGAAATGTGCTCTTTTCTGTTTTTCAACAACATATTCACTTTGAAATTTTACCATGAAGAAGAAACAATGCATATCTCCTCACCGTTCTAGCCAGCTTTTTTCAAAGAAAGGTTTTAAAGGCAATGATCAAGACAATGTGCTTGATCACTCATAAAAGAAGTGTGATGTATAATACCTCAAAATTACCATTACTGCTTTTCCCACAGCTGAGAATAGAATATCCACAGGTTCTAATTGCCTGCATTCACTTGTAAAAAATAAGCCTTTTATGTGCATTCATTCTACAGTAAATCCTGATTTCCTTACCCACCTTTTAATTCAGGCAGAACTCCTACAAAATACAAAAATCAGGATAAAAGCTACACTGATCAGGGTTACTTAGTAATTTTTTATTTCATGTTTTACTAAAATTCCTGTTTTATTCTGACTCTTTTTAATGATTATTATTCTCTAAAATAACTTGCATTTTATTCTACCTTATGGAAAGAGTCAAAGGTGAAGATAGATTTTGCAAAAGTATTTATGAGAAGACAGATAATACACTCCAGTTCTAGAAGACTTTCCATCATGTGTCTTCTTTGTTTGTGTATCATTTGTTTGTTTCTGTGAAAGGCCTGGCTTTAGCATTTTCAAACATTTTATTTAGATTTGCCTTTTTTTCTTTGTTTTTATTTATCTCTCTGTCTCTTCCCCCTGCCTTTTTTTTTTT
>VWZQ01002424.1:1026124-1089643 GCA_013397015.1 Myiagra hebetior | reverse complement strand
CTTTTTTTTTTTTTTTTTTAACAAAGTATTCACATTTTTTTCCCTGAAGTCTCCATTTGATTTTAAGGATATTTCAGATTTACTTCACAAGATGGGAAACATGATGGATATTTTTGTACTTACACATAGAACCATACACAAAGATAGGCAACTGAACACAAAGTGTGGGTCTTTAATATACATAAATGTTTTATTGTGACTTGAATTACTAATATATGATGAAAAGATAGTTCTATGCAAGAGAAAGAAACATGAATTCATAAAAACAAAATTCTGTCCTTTTAGTATGAGCACCCTGGATTTAGACTGAAAAAAAAATAAATACTACAAAGACTGCAACTCACCAGTTGAAAAACTGAAAACAAAGAACATTTACAGAAATCTCAGTAACTGGGGGTTTGACATTGTAAAAAATATTTCCTGCAAATGATTCTCATATAAAAAAAGATTTCCTTAGAAATCTTCCAGGGTCACTGGAAAAATAATTTGTTTCATTTTTACTGACTTGCATACTGACTGGCAGCTAGTCTGAGGTCACTTTTTTTTTTTTTAATTTTTAAAGAAGTTACTTCATCATATTCTTTTCCCATTTTGGCAGAAGTCAAAAGGATTTATTGCAAAGTCCTAAGCTAAGCAGAAAGGTGAGAGAGAATAATGACTGGGTATTTCTAAGAGTAACAACAGCAAAAAGTTACTCCATTGTACTGTGAATACCTGAATATTAAAGCAGATTCTGATCTTGCATTCTAACAGCCAAATTTATACATGTATATAGAAATATATCCATGTTTACAATATATATAATATAAACATATATATAAATATAATATACACATAGGAAGAAAGGAGGTTAGATAGGTATGTCAGAAAATGTTCAAGACACTTTTAAGAACCAACTGAAAAGTCAGATTGCAACCACACATCTCTTACAGAGTCAACACAGCCAGTTCCACAGCTTCCACAGCTGTTTGCTCCCTACAGTACAGATGCCAGCAGCCACCTCCAGGTGATGAATTTCCACCATGATCACCACAGTGTATCACTTTCCAGATGATGAAGCACCTTAGCATTGAATGACTGGTAGTAAATCAGCTTTACTAACAGTGCCCACAGAAGTTCACCAGTTCCTTTTCAATCTTTTCTCCTCCTTTTCATAAGGGCTATTCATTACCTGGAGTTGAGTAATAGTGTGGCTGCTAGCACAAGTTATGAAATGAAGATCATACCTTTGAGGATGAGCAGTTTGTATAACACGTTCATCTGGACTGTTTGGAAAGAAATCTTCACAACCAAAAAGACTTTCTTACTACTCTACTTACCTTTGTTGTACATAAATCACCCAAATACACCAGGGATTTAAAATGTTGGACGGAGGAGCTTATCAGCAGAACAGCGCAACTTGTACATAACCTTTAAGAATATGGTTATGCTGATTGAAGTCAGACATCTTTGGTACTGAGCTGGGAAGTAAAATATATTCCCAGCTCCAGGGGGTTTATGACTATAAAAACATTCTCCTCCCACAACCCTGAGTGCTTTCAGCACATAAAAACATAACTCAAAATGATATTAATATTCCATGAAATACAGTATTATTACAGGAGAGTCATCTTATTGATGATGTGTGGGATGGGAAGGGAAGGGAAAATGCAAAAGAGAGAAAAAGGGAAGGGAGAAAGAAAAAAAAATTCAAGTTCAGTACAGGGAAAAGAATACAAAAAATAAAAGAAAAAGGCTACAATGTAGTCTCAAGAAATCATGAATAGCAGAAAATTGCACAAAAAAGGCAATATAGAGAAGAAAAGGAAAAGCATAGCAACACCAAGAAGCAAGATGAATAAAGACAGGATGAGGATAAAATAGAAATATTGAAGGGTTGCACAGAGATGAGACAAGGCTAAGGGAAGGAATAAGATGCTGGGAAACCCAGAGAGTGTGGAGAGAGGAATAAGTTGCATTTTCTACTGATTATGGAAATATCATGTAAGAAAATAGTACCTATTATAAGAATTTAATTTTCCAGACATGCTTTTAGGAGTATTGGGTATTTCTCTTTTTCCTTACTTAGTATATCCATAACATTTCTTTAGTCTTTGCTTGTTAAAAAGATGCATGACTGACTTAGAGATAAAACACATCTCTAGGAAGTAAGTGTTCATGTGTCATAGCTCACATGAAAGCTCATTCTTTTCCTTTTGATACATTATTTTTCCTGCATTGCAGAATTTCTACCCTGGGACATACATTCAGAGAGCTCTTGCTCTTCTTACGTATGTAAGGTCATTGCATAAAGTGGCTTTAGCCTCAAGCCTTATGAATGATACTACTGGAAACACATTCTAACAGAGATATTCTCTGCCAACTGCTAAATTATGTCCAAATCCAGAAGCCTGATTATAGACACACTCATAGCTGGTGGGACCCTGTCTCCTATCCAAAGGCCATCTTTCTATGCACCTTTAAATTTTCCCTGTATTTGAAGATCTGGCGTCCAGAGCGCCTTACATAGCAAAATGGTTTTCATGGCTGTTTTGAGAATTAACACTCACTACAGCAGTATTTTGTTAATGTTTACAAGACAAAAAAGATACTCTTGGGCAGAAAATCTCCTTCACTACACAACACACACCTTTATTTCTTTCACTATTTCTTATTGGTTTGTTGTTTGCTTTTTTTTTAATGAGAGGTGTTTCTAATCCATGGACTAGGATGCAGCATATAAAACTGAACTATCGGGCTGGATTACTCACGTATGGATTTCCTGACAGTGCAAATGACAAACTGGTAATAATAATTGAATTAATTAGCACATGTATAGCACTTTGTATCTTGGAAGCACCATACAAACGTTAACTAATTAATTCTCACAACACCTCTGTGAGGAAAGGAGGCAATTATCCTGGGCCCCATTTAACCCACAGAGTGCGGTTAAAGTATTATTCTGGTTGGAAAACATAAACCTCGGGTTGATACTATAGTGGTTTATGTTTGAGATTTCTCAGTGATATTGCTCTTCAGAGCCAGGTCAGTGAGCTGGGCTTTTACTCTGGCAGAGGAGAGTGTACAGTCTGACTGGGCCAACCTGCTCCATCATGCCCTCGCCTGCTAGGTGAAAAAAGGACATGTTTCTGCAATCCATTTAGGGAAAAAAAAACCCAGTACATTTCAGTGATAGAAGTTAGTGTGTGACTTCAGAACTGAAATGTGCCCTCTTGTGTGTGTGTACAATAAGCACCAGAATTTAAGTAACATCCTATTTATTTCCCAGACTGATTCTGTGAACATATCATGCAGAGGTAAAATGTGAAATGCAAATAGAGAAGCCCAGGTGTTCATACAACAGATTGATGATTAAAAGAAATACTCCCAAGCTAAAATATATATTGGTTTAGAGTAGGTTTCAGGACTATATAAAATTTCTACTGGACCTTTTATCTCATTACTATTCCTTTGTTAATCCACTGGATATAATTATGGAGTACTGCTCAGGTAAAGGTTATGTGTTTTCACCACCTATTTTGGAGGACAGACCATTGGGCTGGATGCCGCCTTCAAAAATGTACAAGTTCAAAACTTCAGAACAGGATCCCTGTTTTCTAAACCTGGGCTGATATGGCTTTGAAACTACAAACACATCTGCAGTGGTTGTATTTTTCCTATCTGTAAAGCACAAAGGGTCCAACAGTTATATACTCTGTTGTTCTAATAAATTGGAAAATTGAGTGTGCTGCAATTTTCTATTCATAGAAAACAATGAGAATAGATAATCAAAAGGGATAAAAGGGTAAGGTTTTTCTGTACTTGCTTTGTTTATGGATTTTTCTGAAGAAGCAAAAACCTGTGTAGTGCTTTATCTCAGACTTGCAATAGCACTTCTTGTTCAGCTAAACTTTAAAATTTTATGTCTTAGAGGGAAGCACACTAACTGATGGATGCAGTATCTACATGCAGACTGCTCTATGAGGTAAATCAAATTCAGAAATCGTCAGATTTCACTCTAGATGAGAATAAAACAATTAGGTAATTCACTTAATTAAGTATTACATATTTGTGAAACAAAATTGATTTTGTAGAGTAGGTATACCAAGAGAGGTACTTAATAGTAATTAATCATCTATCATCTTTGCCAGGACTTCAATTGTCAACCACAATTATGCATAAATTATTCTCATTAACACAGATTTAATCATACAAATCCAACTTAACTTGTAAGTATGACAGGGCCACTAGACAGTACAACACAATAGAATTGTATTTGCAGGTCTGTAAATTCACTGTTCCTGCAGTGACTGTAAAGTAAAACCATCTGTTCTCAGAAATGCACTACACTTGTTGCTATCGATTTTGACCTGGCTGGTAAAATACATGAAGTTGCATTCCCTGCATAAATAAGTAATTTAAAAGCTTTCCGAACAACCCTGTGTCTCTCCAGTAAGCCTACACACTAAAGAACAAAAGGCTATATTTATTCCACATTAAAAAAAAAAAAAAGAAAGGCTATTTCAAAACACTGATTAAAATAACGTTTATATTTTATAATGAAGTGAGTCCGCACAACTGCTGTTATGGGAAGTGTGTTTAAAATTCATACACACTCCTTTAAAAAATATCCAATAAACTGGGAAGAAATTAACAGAAAGGATCAGTAGCTGCCACATCCCACTTTCAAAGCGTTCATTGAAGTATTCAGCTGAGGAGTGTTGTTATTTACTTGAATCTTTTAAGTAGAAAAAATAATTTAAAAGTTTATAAAGTTACTGTAACTTAGTTACATGTTCTATGTAGTCGGACACATAAGAGTATACACATAGGAATTCGAGTATCTAAGTGACTCTTATTTCCACTGCTGACTTTGCTTTAGCCGAGTTGCAGCTGCATTTCTACAATTGAACCAATAGGTGGCACCAAGAATTTCTCGAAAATATCTACAAATTTACAGAGTCTGTGACTACAAATTAGATTCCAGGTGATCAGTAGCCAAACTAACAGCTAGCTATAATTAATAATTAAAAGAGGTATTTGGAGTATGAAGGAAGCATAGAAGGGGAAAAAAACAACCAAAAACAAACAACAAAAGAAAATTAAAACCCCAACTTACAAGGGTTTTGAAGCTCAAAAACAGATGGAATAAGACAGCCTGATCAGAGACAGACAGACCAGGTTTACAAGACCTGACTCCTGATAGCAGCAATACAGTAATATAGATATTGACACAAATTAGAAAGGCAAATAAGCAAGGCATGCACTTCTGAGAAGAAATTGTTCTTCCTTTCGGAAAATAAGATCCCTATAATGTGACTCAAGCTTGGCTTCAAAACTTAAAGCACACTAAATTAAGTTTTTGGAAAACTAGGTGAATATAGGAACACTTGACCTGTATGCAAAAATTTAGATTGTGGCAAACGTAAAGGAAAAGGAGCATCTGAAAAGGCAGCACAGAAAAAGTGAAATGCATCCAAAAGGTGATGAAATGTATCTGTGGCCCAGGGAAGGATACACAGACATCTGTCATATGACATCCTGACCCACAGAGGCCTCCAATGGTTTTTGCAAAATTCATAAAGCATGAGAGAAGGTGTTGCCAAGCCAGGAAACATTAAAAGGAGCAAACAAAAAGTGGGTATTTCTAAGAAAAGTGAAATAGCACTCAAAGGAATTTACTGCTGGTTCAAATCTAGAGTGCTACCACCTAGTCAAGTGCCACACCACATTATGAAAAACATATATTCAAAACAACACACACACACCACTGGTTTCTAATATAGTCCTCCTTCCTCTTCTCACTATCAAGACAAATTCTTATAGGGAGACTGTTACTCACCAGAGAAACTTTCACCTGAAAGGTAGTCAAATCTATTGTTTCCGATATTTTGCTTCAAGGATTAGAAATACATAAAAAATGTGTGAAGGAAATTAATTAAGTATGCTACATAAATCTAAAGAAATAATTAATCTTAAAATGCTTTACAGAACAACAGATGACATAACAAAGAAAGTTTGCTAGAAAACAAAGGCTTTCAAACAAATGTAAGAATATTTTCCTAAGTAGGCAAGGGTGTGATTTTTTAAATAAGAGTGTGATGGAAGGTACAGATATTTAAACATTTTTTGAAATTCAAATACTTGAATTTAATCCAAAAATTTATATTTATTTAAATCTGAAGTAAAAATGGTTTACACCTAAATTTTATCTAAATATAAAGCTACATGACTGTGCACATTTTGGAAGGAACATAGTGTGATCCAATAACAGACTGAAAAGCTTGTTTGAAAGTGTTAAGAAGCAACATAAGGAATAAGATAATCTGAGAAACATATTTTTTAATTTGCCTCCTAAGGTTCAAAAATTCTAGAAGCATAAACTTGGCATTGTCTCAAGATGTTAAAAAAAAAAAAAAAATCCTTCCAAAGAGGAAAAAAAAACAGATAAAAAGAGCCAGGATTTTGCAAGTATCCAAACCTTCATAGCTCTGATAATTGTAAATATCTAACTGAAACAATCTAATACTCTACCAATACTTATGGGGGCTCAGTAGACAAAAACTGTGGATGGTGGGGAGAAAAAAGAAATCACTTCAGCTTTTTAAAATCATCTTATTAAGAAGAAAGTTAGATATTATTAACCTCTGTCATAGATATTATATACAGGTTTCCAGGAAATAGTAAAAAATATTTACTCCATCCCTTGAATACATGCTTTGCACTAAAGAAATTTGAAAGGAATTTAATAAAATAGATCTTTGTCAACTTTTCCATTGCAAGTGTGGTAAATGTAAAGGACCTCTTTTACACAAAAATTTGAAAGAAAAATGGCAACAATGTAAATTCTGGAACTGAGGAAATATCCATCATAGATCAATGAAATTAAACAAGTTGCAGTAGGAAAATGAGGTTGAGATCTACTACATTAAGAAAATAAAATTTTATTTTTTTAAAACCAAGATAAAAAAGGGAGAGAATATCTAATTGCAATTTAACAGAAGAAAATTATTTTTTAAATTTTCAAACAACCCATCTTTGTCATTCTGCGAAGGTAAACCACTAAAGTCACTAAAGAGTTTGAAAACACTTTGGTATGTCATGCTTGAATAAGGTTGTTAAGGGATTACATTAAATGAATGAAATTAAAAATAAAAAAAAAAAAGCTTCTACTTCTCAGTCTTATTTTACAGACTCCAGAGGAAGAACAACCCAGTGTGCTGCTCTTCACTCACCCCTGTGGCTGTGCAAATAATTAATTTTTCAGTTCACTAACCACTCGCTAGAGTAGGGGTAAGAGAAAAAAAGATCAGGAAGGTAAGAAAATTATTTCAAGTCTGATGGAAAAAAAATCCTTTACAGGAATTTCTTTACAAAATGGAAAGAAAAAGAAAATCTTTTGAGATATCTTTGACCTGGATTTTGGCATCTTTATGGACAGAAGTCTTGTTTGAAAGCAAAAAAAAATATTTATTTTTTACTAAAATACCAAAAGAGTGTATTTTAATTTCTTCCTATGGAAGGTCCTGAATTAGACCATAAACAGAACTCTCTTCAGTCTGTCATCACAGAGTCATGCCACTGAAGAATTTTAGTAAAGTCATACTAGTATTATTTGAACTTGGCACAAACATCCATATAGAAGCCCATAGGCAGTCTAAAACGTGTGCTTATCTAAATTTCTTCTTTGTTTTTTGGTTTGTTTTTTTTTTTTTTTTGGGGGGGGAGTGGGGTTTTTGGTTTTTTTGGTTTTCTTGTCCCAGCAAACTGCTACAAACTGGTTTCTGCTGGTGAGAGACTGCCACTTTCATCTAACAGGGAAAACCTTTTAGCCCTGTGCAAGGAAAGATGTTGCAGAAATTCCTGCTTCCTCTAGCTGAAACACCTTATCTACCCCTAGCAGGACAAATCTGAGGTTTAAAATGTAAGAGACACATCTTCATGAGGCAACACCTGAGCATTTAAGCCCTACTCTTTCACAGTCCTAATGAGTATTCAGTGCTGATTATTCACATGCTCTGAGATATTTTTTTGATCTTACTGTTTATGATAAAGTACCATTTAAGGTGACTAGTTGCCCAAAATTATTTTCAAATTAATTGAATCTATGCCACTGGTAGCTCGAATTTCTGCTGTATTTCAACTCTTTTGCCATACATTAAAACTTAAGAATTGGCAAAACTTATTTCATTGAGAGCATTGTCAATTTTGTTATAATATTTATCAGTAACAATGGGACATAACTTGCTTTTGTGGATTATTTGTTTGTCATAAAACAGGATGGTATCAAGATCATGGAAAAAAAAAATATCCAAACAAAATATAAATATTATTCGGTGCCCTGTATTTCTTCTGCACCTCCCTTCTAGTTCAAAAGCCTTGTTTTGTCCAGCTTTAGAGAATACTGATTCACATAGCTATACAGCCTAAGATAAACCAGCTGCTTCTCATAGTCCTAGCGAGGAGACATTGAGGAGGAAACCCACATCAATTTGAATTTCACCATTTGAGCTCAAGTGCAGTTTCAGCTCTCTTCAGTTATACTTAGTACAGTAAAGGTCAGAACAGTTGCATTGCTCTCTTTTCTGGACATGACAAATACTTTCCCCCACCCCGAAGAAACTGTGCAAATAGAATCGATCACTTGAGACTGAACTACTCTGCACTAAAAAATCTTCAGCTTTTCCTACCTTACTTTCCTTTTGAGAGGACGTTTGCTTAATTTTTGCTGTTTAATTTTACTTTAAGGGTTCAAGCCCCAGAAATGAAGGAAGTTGTCTGGGTTGAACCCAATAGATACAAAAAGTCATTGCTTGCTATCTCTAAGCAAAGTTATAGCAGGCCTGATGAAGTAGCCCAAGTGTGTATATAAAAGCAGGTATAATGGCAATCCAGACCACTCATGGCTTATATGAGGAAACCCCTGCACAACACTTCCTCCCTGGTAGGAAGACTAATATGAGCAACACAAGCATGAGTTCAATTCGCCCTGTTATTTGCCTTGTAGAAAATACCTCCATGAACAAATCCATTCAGAACTGCAGAGTCCCACCGGTATGAACACATTAATTTAGGAAGAGAAATACAGGACTTAATTGCTTGAGAAATGCCATGGTAATGACATACTAGATTACTGAAAGCTCAGCCAAAATAGCCTAAGCAGATCTCAGCAGATGGTAAGGAAAGAAAGAAGTCATGCAAGGGTAAAATGGAAAATCCAAGATGCTACAGGTTGGAAAAGATATCCACAATGGCAAAAGTCAAGCAACATTTAACTATACAAGATATACACGCACAGATATATATATAGATATAAAATATATATAGGCACTTCAGGGATCAGAGCAAAACAGAAATAGAATTGACTTCATCCAAATATCTCCCTTGGCACTTTACATCAATACACAATGGAATTTATCTGCTTCTCTGCCGTGCAGTAGGACTAATTTGCTTGGCATCCCCAATATGTGGCACGGATAGACTGTTGCCATTGCAAAGCAAGGAGAAACATCCCCTATTCTAAAAGACTTCCATAATGGAAGAATTTTTTTTCTAAGAAATGTGTTTTCTATCTTACTGTAAATAACTTAAGTTTAAAACTTGCAATGACTCATCTTTAACTTACACATAAGGATTTTTCTGTTTGTTAGGGGAAGAGTGCTTTTTGCTTGTGCCTTTAGAATAGCCTGAAGAGCAGAAAGTTTTCATCAGGTCTCTGGCCTGGAGTTCAGATTCTGCTACAGCCACAGATAAAGAAAAGATTCATCCTTATCCTTAAGTCATTCCAGCCCTTCTTGCCGAAGCTTTGCTCCTGGATGTTGACTTTGCAGACTGTATGTCCATTAGTAATCAATGTGGTGCAATAGTAATGGATCTGTAGGGCAGAACAGCTGGGGCAGAGCACCTGATCACCTCACTGCACAGGACCAGGATTCAGTGGAAAAAGTATTGAAGGCCAATAGGTAAAAAACCGAAAATACCTCTCAGAACATTTTTTTCTGCAATTGCCATTGCTTTTGTGTTTAAAGTATGAAAATTTGCTCTTCTACCTAGGGCTTTTTACTTGCCTGGTTATGCCAGGAGTATGTATTTTCTGCATGCTTCTAGATTAGGACACCATAATTTATGATCATAAAAAATAGCTAGAAATCTTTTAGAAAGTTGTATTTTTATGATTTAATTTTATACTTTCTACTTATACTTGGTGCACATTGATTATAATTACAGTTTACAGTTCATCAAAATAGCAGTGTTCCCATACATAAGAGAAGACAACATCTTTTCAATCATGGATAGATGCTAGATTCACAAACACTCACTTAACAGAGTTTTCACCGAACTTTATTTTTAAAGCGTGCTGAGTGCTTTAAAAATTTTGTCTACCTTAGCTCAAACAGGGAATGAGTAATTCTGGATTTTATCACTATTGCATGAAGTATTTAAGCCTGCTTATTTATATTTACATTAAGACAAGTGTTTCCTCAAATTTGATTCCATTTTCTGAATTCATAGTATTTCATTATTCAAAAAGTACATAACTGAAAGATACAAAGTTCCTGAGTTTTCCGCAGTTCTAGAAACAAGACATTTCTTGAAAGAGTGGGGAAAAAAAACTCAAAACAAAACAAAGTCATAATTATCCAGAAAAAATAATCATAATTATCCAGAAACTTAGTTGCATAAGGCAGGTAAAGCTCCACTGGGTTCAGCAGGGCTATGTGCCCTTGCACTGCTTTAGGATGCAGGATTATGTCAGGATTATTAAAAACACCTCATTCCTCCCCCTTCTCGATTCTGCATTTTTCCCTTGTTACTTGAAAACAGACTGTTAGAAATGCTTTGCATTCCAATGTCTATTTAATGACAGTTGATCTATTTTAACAAACTTTTCAAACACTGTTTCCGGATCTCTATTTTTATTTTTAATAAGGCTATGTAAAAACCAAGTATAAATAAAGCCCTAATACAATAGTACTACATAAACACATGTGTTTTGCTCAGAACAAGAACTCTGGAGAGATAATTAACTCAAATTGCAGGGGTTTTGTCCAAATGCTTGCAGTTACTGACAATTTCCCCACTTTTAACTACCTTATAATTATAAATGGTCTATATGCCAAATCACTTTGTCATTTTTCTATTGGCTAGCAAGAAATAAAAGCTCAAGCTGTAGTCTGCCTTCTTTATTGTGCCTTTTTTATTCTATATTGTGTCATCTCCATGGCTGCTATTAAAATGAGAATAAAAGGATAAGTCTAACCTTAAATTCCCTCGAATCAAGATGTAACTAATTTGTAAATCCCACTGAGGGTCACTAATAGCAATGACTGTCACTAATAACTGCACTCACATGCCTTGATAAAACATACAAATTCATTTTATGCAACAGCCATTATTTCCACATCTGAATACCCATCCATAATGACAGTGAGCCTTTTTTATGCTTTATTTATTTAAATAGAATTTTTATTATATAACAGTTTATGTCATTTTCAGGACATTATATTTTCTTTCCCATGTACCTAACCATCATTGTTAAGCCAGTGGTGTCCCTAGAACATGGTCTGAAGTATCTGCTCACCAAATTTGATGAACTAGCAAAAGAAGCAGAATTTTTGTTTGGGTTTTTGTTGGGGCTTTTTCAGCCAGAAAATATGTTTGGTCAAGTTAAGGTTGTGCAATAGCTATCAGTCTGAAAGACAACAGTATTATTCATCTTGTCAGCGCACTGAACTTCTGGCTTTTAGGTTTTGGGTTTGTTGCAGGAAATGCTTCTGTTGTGTTGAATGTAGTTTCTTGGTAGAAATTTATTTCATCTGAGCAGATAATAAGATTTATGTTGTCTTTACATGTGTATTATATCAGCAGATCTTTGTGAATGGACAGAAAAATGTTTTCTGTTTTTAAGGAAGTCGTTAAGTTTCCACGATGGCAACATGAGCATTAAATAACTATCACTGACCATCAAAATAAAGAAAAGGCAAAACAATCTGCTGTGAACCTCACTGTCCCTTCTCCTGCAGTTTTTTATGATAGTTGTTATGTAAAAGCTCCAGTATGAAAACTTTCTGTCTTCCCTTCCCTCAGCTTCTAAAAAACAAAGACAGTTATTCTAGAGAATAGATTGATCTATGAATACAGGTTGATTCTAATAACAATGAACTGCCAGTATTCTGTGTAAGCCACATATTCAAGTGTGTTACACTCTTTGCAGACCAATTTTTCATTGCCCTGTGGGCTTCTGTCTTTTTAATGAGCACAGAGGGCCAAGGGAATCACTTTTTCAACATTGTTCACAGTCCAAGTGTCATGATCAGATCCCATCTAGCCAGACTAATATCAAAATTGTTTCATAAAATGTCTTAAAATGAACCTTTTAAAAAGCAATGGTACAGCAACAGAAAATTGTTTTCTTCTGTCACTGAATTAGACAAATACAATGTTTTAAGAGAAAGAAATAGGACACGTGAACACATATTTGAAAGACTGTTTCTTGTTTTTCTATTGGCACAAACAATATCCATAAAGTTAATTTTTCTTTTACCTCATGGAGCAGATCATATTGCAGCCAACCTCCATATTTTATGCATCAGTACACATTCCTAAACAAGCTTTTTGTATTTGTGCAATATAATTGTAGGGCATACCAATGCAACATAGTTATTATAGCAAACAAACAACAAAAAAGCCCCACCCCACTTCTATTTTGCATCCATGAAGACCTAAAGCCTGAATAACTAGTCTGGCATCTTTGATATGACAAAACTCTCACTGACATTAATTGAGCTAGCGCACCACTCTTTCTAAAGAAACCCCATGTCCTTTGAATAGATTTTGGCTGTTTTTCCCTGGATTTTAAAAAGTATCTTGGCCATTTTAAATTATACTACATGTATTTAATCACCTCTCAGTTGAGTAGTCACCACTCAGGCAAAGGTTCCATCAGTATGAATAAAGGTTACCAGTCTGATTGTAATTAATGGCCATAAAAATATATCCAAGCTATAAATTTATAAATTATGGGCACATAAAATTTAAGAAATACTTCCAACCCAGTCTAGTTCTATTTCAGTACAAGAATTAAAAAAAGTTTAATCTTATCATAAGATGTGTTATATTAGTGAGATATCCTTTATTTACCCAGATGATTTACTGTACTCTCCCAACTTCTTGTGCACCCTCAGCCTACTTGCTGGTGGAGTGGGGTAAAAAGCAGAAACGGCTTATGCGGGCACTGCCTAGCAATATCTGTAACACCCTGATTTCAGCACAAATCCAAAACATGCCACCATGCAAGCTACTGTGAAGAAAATTAATCGGCACATGTACTTATCCCACATTTATACAAGCAAATATTTTTATGCTATGCCACTTTCTGGGCTTGCTATTAAGAAAGTCAACAAAAAAAACCACAAACAAGCAAAAGAAAAAAAAAAAAAGATAAACAAACAAACAAAACCCAAAAAAACCCCACCAAAAAAACCCCACCCTGAAGTCATCTTGGCTAATTAAACTATATGCATATTAGACAAAAGAAATGCTGAAAATTTCCTTAGAACAATTACTGTAATTCAATGAAAAATGCCCACATTATACTATTTACTTTCTCATAATAGCCAGAAAATCCAGTTTTACCAGGACTGAGACTGTGATGAGTTGCATTGCTACTCACAATTTTATGACTTGCGCTGGTTATAGGACCTTCTGGTGGTAGCTGGATGTGAGGAAAATACTTAACTCTTGGTCTTGCTCCCATTTTCCTTTCCAGTGAAACCTATGGCACCATCAACCTCCAGAGGAACAGTGGAAAGCTAGAAGTCCTTCTCATACATTTCTAAACATGAGAGAAAAAACCCCAAAGTTTAAGGAGATGAATTACTGACCCCAGTCAGTAAGGCAACATTAATCAAATTAGTTTGGGGGTTCCATTAACTGCAGGGAAGTAATTCCCTCCCTAAATTTTAAAGATAGGCAGGTATTAAACACAAAACCATTAAAAAAAAAATGCGAAGGAAGGATAAATGTTAGTGGAGAAGAAATAAGAAAACCTTCTAAACAGTCAGCAAGAGGGGTAACAGGAAGAGAACAAGTGAGTGAATATTAGATCTAATTTTGCATAAGTAGATGTGGAAGGAGTGTTGTATGATCTTTTCTATGACTGCAGGGAGAAAACCCAGTGAGAAGCGTATGATATTTTCTGTGCCTGTAGGGAGAAAACCCACTGCGAAGTGGTGTATGATCTTTTCTATGACCAAAGGGAGAAAACACAGTGATGAACATAAATGAACAGGAAGAAAAGAGTTCCAGGATGCAAGCTCACAAAAAAATGCCAGGAGAGGGTAGTTTCCTTCCTAAAATATGAATAAATATGAATCTTTTTATATACATGTATATAAGCTCCCCACATACATTATGCTTAATATATAGCATACCATATATCATATATATATACATGTATACTTACATGCTGTCCTAANTGCTTTTTCCTTGTATTAGTGAACTTATTTTTAATTTTTTCCTGTTAAATTTTAATCCTGACTTGCAATCTCCCACTGGTTTGTTTTCAAATCAATACAACACACACATACACATATATATATATGTTATTAATAAATATATCCTGTCTCCTTGAGAAATTAGCTTAGAATAGTAAGAATGGGTTAATTAGGGTTTGTTGTAGTAGATAGGATGGTTTAAGTCTTAAAGACACTTTCAGGGCATTTGAACTTGTTTTGGAATATGACAAGAATATTTGAAATCCTTCAGAATACTCATACAATCAGTATTGTCATCAAAAAGCTCCACTTCCGTGGAAATCATTTCCACAATATGGTACAAACTTTGGCCAACATGCCATTTTTCAGAACTGGTCCCTTGATTCCCATCCTCTTGTTTAGCCTCAACTTTGTTTTTAGGTTTCTTTGTTTTCCCCTCTTGCAAAAGGAAATAAAACCAACAACAACAACAACCAAAAAAAACCCAAACTGTGGTAGCTGATTCTGGCTGTAGTGAAACCTATTGAGAAAAGAGTTGACCTGCTGCTGACCTCAGAAAACAAGCAGCTTATGCCTACCCCAGATAGCTCATGCCCTTTAGATAAAGGAGATAGAGGCAGTTGCACTGGCAATTGCACTGGCTATTCTTCTGTCTTCTCTTCATGAAACAAACACATAATCCAGTCCAAAATCCAGAGGCATTAGGAATATGCAGGACAGTAATGAGATTTCAAAAAGCAAAGAGGAAGACAAAAACGTAAGTCTTTAATTCACCAACTTGTATTTATGTGAACTATACTGACCTCTTTCCTTACACATTTTTTCCATTTCATACATTGTCAAAATTATTTCAAGTAAATGCAGTCTACAGACTTGGATATATCTGAGCCTATCCTCATTTCTCATGAAAGAAAGAACAGAGATGTGTCTGTTAGTGGATTAACAGATCCGTTAGTGATCTGTTAGTGATACTGGGAAGTCAGTAGTCTTTGTGTTTTAAGTATAGTAAGCAAATAATCCTACCTTCCCAATGCATTTTCAGAAACATCTGAGCATGAAATAACCCTTTCCCATATGTATCGAGGAGCTGCTGGAGTTTTGTAAAAAGCATATTGCTCTAGTGTCAGGTTAAATCTGATTTCTAGGTAGAAGATTTATCTATGATGTACTTCATCTAGCAGCAGAGGTGAACCCAGATTTCTCGTCTATATAACATTCTTTCTAAGATTTTAGGAAAACAAATCAATGAGCAGGGTGTTTGTTGAACAGCAGAAACACAATAAATGACTGGGGTATACAAAAAACTTCTCTGCACCTGAGGGGGCTGTGCAGAAAGAGTGACTTTTGGACAGGAAAAATACAAAAAAAAAACCATAACAGGTGTCTTAAGCACAAGCTTCATGTTTTAGAGACAAGTTACCTATCTAAGGCCAAACATCAAACATTTTTTAGCATTAATTCACAATAACAACTGCAAAAAATTCAGTCACAAAAAAGGAGGGACTAAAAGAATTTCTGAAAATGTTAAAGCTGCTTCATAATATCTTTTTTCAAAATGCAATATTTAATTTCATCTCCACAGAATATTTCCTTTTGAAATTACAAAACAAAAATTTTTTGGGGTCAGATCCTTTTGCAAGAAGATTTTAAGAGGCAATAAAATGAAACTAAGCATTTTCTCTGCAGTTACCCAATGCAATTTTGTGGAAAATGTAGTAACTTTTTATAACAAATACTAGTGGAAAAAGTTCCAGTTCAAGAAATTCACTGTATTCCTTAATTATGTTTTAGCTACTCAATTAAAAATTGGTCATCTACTTAGCATTTACCCTGAATTTATTTAAAAGTTCAGATAGAGACAGATACATTTTTTTACAATAATTTAAAAAAAAATTCTGATTTGATAACATAAAGTATATAAAAATTAAGACTTGTTTTAATTGATGAGGCAGAGAACTTTTCGTATTACAAATTGGGTTATCTTTGCTGTTGTGTAAGGAACATGTGACCTCATTTTTATTTATGATATGCAAACTCCCGGGTATATCATACCTGAGGAGCTGAGAGATTATTTAGAAGCTGAAGAGTGGGTAAAAATAATTATGTAATGGTTAAATGGTTATATGGTTAACAGAATGTATTAACACAGTTGGGAGTTACAATGGTACCGAATTAATGATTTAAGACTGGTATCATGATGAATATTGATATTTCTGTTAACAAATATGATTTCAACAGTCCATTTTATTTATTTTGGTGTACAGCTGCTTACAAAACTCTAATTTCAAATTAAAGGAGTTTAGTTTTCTGGGTTTACATTTAGTCATGCCATTTGCTCGTCTTCTGAAACTGTAATTTAAAATACAAATAAATCTGTGTTTAACTCTTTAAGGTTAAGAACCTTTTCTACCATATTATTATGCTTGAGCTCCAGCTATATGCTGTAGCTCTAATTGTGTCTGGTTTTAGCACCTGAATTAGAAGATCGCTCTTTAGCAGGAGCTTGCTGGACCCTGTTCCTGGAAATAGAAAATTATAGTGATCCGGCATTGCAAAAATAAGAAGCAAGGGAGACAGCATAAAACTTCACTAGTTTTAAAACCCAGCTTTTAAAAATTTAAACTAACAAGGACACTCATTCATATCCACTTGAAACTTCTCTTTCCACAACTAAACCAAGGAAGTTTGGGATCAAAAATCATACAAATGGTACCCATGAGCTGATTCATTAAGCTGTCATCTGTGGTTCAAGCTCTCTCTCTGTCACAGTGACCTGAGATGGAGTAAGTAGCACAGATTCCGTACTCCACTCTATTTCATATGAAACTTCCCCAAAACCCATTGAGATAGAAAGGTTCTACATTCACTCCAAATCCAGAGATGTAGACTGGGAGCACAGCTAAGGCCAAACAGTATTTTAGCATGAGACAGAACTAGGGCAGAGTTTTTTTTTCCTTCAGTTGTAAAACAGATGTGAAGGAAGAGAAACAGTTAATGGGAGACCATGAGCATTTGTCTGTTGTGCTGAACAGTGCAGATAGATATATAACTTGTCTCCAAAGCACAGAGCTTGTACTTGTCTAAATTTTCTTATTCTTTTTATCCATTCTAACCAAGGGAGAACCATGCCATAAGGAAAAATACATATTTCTTGTTAATGAATGAATCTTTTAATCTTTAAAATGTGTTAATCACCAAATAACCGGGGACATTATTTAGATAATTATTATAGAATTATGAAATAGAGGTTATTGAAAATGAACACTTAGCTCCTAAAATTAATTCTACAGCATTTATGTTTCCTGAATTTACAAAATGTATTTCTTGCACTTGGTTTTCAGTATGCATTTACAGATATGGAGTGAGGCCATTCATGGTTTATTTATATTCAATTAAGTACATGCTAAGAAAGAAGAGATGTTACTCTGCCTTTTAAAATGGTAGCAAACAAAGAGGAGTTTAGAGGAATTTAAAAAATGATTCAGTCACAATTTTATGGACATCTGGTACATAGCACAGAATTGAAACATTTGCCTACAAAACTAAAGGCATTAATCAAGACAATCTGCCCAGGTTTCCCATTTCAGAAGCTTTCTCATGGGATAGAAGCTGACATATAATCAGTGGACATTTATTCTAATGTTACCACCTCGATGTCTAAGGGTCTTTTAGGCGGGATGAGGAACTAAATTTTCAAACAAAAGACGGCAATGTAACCACGTTATTCTGAATCCAAAATAGCCAGACACCTTAAATGTCACCAAAATAAGGAAAAGTGAAAGCTTGTGATGGAGTGTCTCTAAATTTCAAAACAACAATACTAAAGCTGGTAGCAAAAGCACCAATTCAGACGTACTAAGTCTGAGACTGTACTTACCAGACTAAAAGAAAAAGGCCTCTGACCATAAAGAATTTACCATCTATAGAAGAGTCATTGGGCAGAGATTTAACAAGAGTTACAAAACCTTTTAAAAAGAATGCTGCTCACATTTTAAATAGACATCAAAATAATCTGTGTGAGGAATTGAATTGGTGGGAAGAATGAAAAAATGTAGTTAAAACTCTAAGTCTGGGGTATTTTCCAATTTACTGACCAACTTTTGCCTCAGCACAGCTTCAGTGTATTTTCCAAAGAAAAACTCATCACCCGTTTCACAAAAATCTAGGTCTCCCAAGCCATAGCGACAACAGTGAGCTGCATTTTATACTTGAAGAGAGTTCAACTTTACCTGGATCACTGGTAAGAGGTACTGAATTTAAATANCAAGCTTTAATACATAAGTTATGTCTCTGTGCAGGAAACTTATCCATCTTCAACTGTAATCTAGAGTCAGATCTGAGCTAACTTTAAGCTACAATTGTCACTATATATGTCCTACATAAATATCATCTGTTTAACTTCCCTCCCTTAGATCTTAACAGGTAGTATTGTAAGTGTATTTGTCATTTATAGAAACACCTGCTGGACATTTTACTCCCTTGTGGACTTAATGTTCAGTTAGCCATAGAAAACTTGGTTTCAATATTTAAATATTAAATACTCTGTTTTACTGTTTGACACTAATAGAATCATTTATCTAGAAACAAAGGAGCTGGTTAAGATAGATGCTGAAAACACTGGACTATGAGTCACACACCAGACGTACATTCGGAGTTACTTATTCCAGTTTCTTTTCAAACCAGTGTTTTTTAGATTTCTAGTGATTCAGCTTGTAGGCTTACCAGCAATGTAACTCAAAAACAGGTGTGTTCTCTCAATTTAAAAAATGCCTATTTTTTTATCTACACTATAAATGAAAATACAACTAAGAAGTGTATTTGCATATATATAAAAAAGTACTATTGTTAAGGTGCACACACTTTTATTAAGGTAATCTGTATTGCTTTGTTTGGTGCTCCTTTTTTTTGTGGAGGAGTCATTATTGAATGGCACTGAACTCACTCATCTGCAATAAGATGAAGATGGGCTGTGGAAACTTCTCACAACTTGTACATTTGACCTTCTATCAAGGGGCTTCTAAAGAAATAACTAGGAAATCATTCACAAAATGTTTTTTAGATTTAGTCAGTTGATAAGCATACAGAGGTGAACACTCCACATATTTTCACCTTTCAGCATTTTTCAGCTACATTGCTATCAAAAAGATATGTAATCTATAAAGAAAACAACAAGAATAGGACAAGACAGAATAAGCTCAAACATACTAATAAAATCATCTAGCAATCCTTCAAAGATTCATAATAGTTCTTCTTTTCATATACATGTACGCATGTCTTTTTTCCCATTTCTAAACTTTTTCTGAAATTAAAGGGTCTATAATTTTTCAAAGCATATTGGGGCTTTACAGTAAAACTTGGGCAGCACATAAAGAAAACAACCAAAACAGCAGAAAAGAAATATCCTTTACTGAGCTAATTACTATGCTTTATACAACCAAATGAGGTCTGAAATTTTCTAATTACACATTGAATATATGAATATTTCCTCTGGCATATGGGATTTAAGGACTGAGTTTGAGAAAATATGAAGGGAAATGAGGACCTTGAGAGATCAAGGATGAAACCATCTTGATTCCATTACAATAATTTCTCAGCTACTGTCTGATTAAAATGAAAGCAAATACTCAGTTTCCTTTTATATTATTATAATACTTACTATGACACTTATTAGAAAATCTTATAGTGAGGGTCAAGACTTTGTGTGATGACTTACTAATTTACTAGTTATCTATTATTATTTTTTTTTCAGAGTTTAGCCTGAGTCAAGTCAAACTTGGTTAGCCGATAGAAACTGCAATTTTTGTTGCAAGAAGTTGGAAGCTATTTAGTGTATAAAGCAAACTTATTTCTTAAAACTTTATGTGAGAGGTTAAAATCATGAAACTCCAGAATAAAATAAAAAACTTGTTCAGAGCATAAGGGGAGAAAGGAATATGAGGCATGTATTCATATTTTTAGAGAGTGTATAGTGTTTCATGGTAACTTTTAGTTATTCAGTTGTGTTCACTTACCACATCTCAAGCATCCCATAGGATAGGAGGATCTGGGTGCCTGTTTACCCATGCAAGGAAAAGCAGGGCCAAGCATTGGTCCTGGCTGAGCAGCAGGACCTGTTTAATTCTTTACCAGTTACAATTAATGCTTTGGGAGCTTCTCCCAGGAACCAGTGACAGAACAAGGGGGCATAGCCTCAGGCTGTGCTGGGGGAGGTTCAGGTTAAACATCAGGAAGAATTTCTTCACTCAAATGGTTGTTAAACTTTGGAATAGGCCACTCAGGGAGGTGATGGAGTCACCATTCCTGGAAATGTTCACTTAGGTTTAATTGGCCTGGTGGTGTTTGGTCAAAGCTTGAGCTTGTTGATCCTGGAGCTCTTTTCCAACCTTAATGGTTCTCTGAATCTATGATTCTAAGTATGTTGTTTCCTGCCAGTTGCTGTTCCTCACTATTTGTAATGTTTCCATTGGCTCTGCAGGGCAAGCCACAACACCTTCACATTTCCCTTTTACTCCCTCCCACCAATAAACATAATTTCCTAGTATCAAGTTAGATCAAATATTTGTAATTGCTTATTTACAATGTAGTAAATCATACACATGCATGAACATATGTTAAAAAGAAAACTGAAGTAACTGTGTTCTGAGGACTGATGAAAGTAATCAAGATGCTTTTGCTCTTTCTTCATGAGAAGATTAATTATAGTTCCAATATTCTCAGGTATAACAAGCAGAGCAACAGAAGCATATTGTCTTTATGGCCTCTTGCATGACTTCATGAATCTACATTGACCTGATTTTCCAATCAGGGGTTTGAAAGAACAGGGAAAGAAGAGGAAATTGGCTGTGCACATATATCAAGTAAGCTCGGCTTACTTATTCTTCCTGTATAGCAATGTTAAATTCTCAACTCTAGCCCATGTCATAAAGCACTGTGGAGTCTCCCATCTTGCAAGGCAGCTAAACACAAGGTGCATTTCTTTAGAGATAAAAATCTGTGACGGAACACCTGTATAGCTGGAGGTATTGACACTGTTAGCATACTCCTGTGTGGGAAAAGCTGGATTTAAAACACAAGAGACTACAACTTGCCAGACAGTCCACATAGATTCCTTACACACTACAAAAATTTTTCTAAAGGAAAAACCTGTGTTCCAAAAA
The DNA here is from genome assembly GCA_013397015.1 of Myiagra hebetior. Taxonomy (NCBI): domain Eukaryota; kingdom Metazoa; phylum Chordata; class Aves; order Passeriformes; family Monarchidae; genus Myiagra; species Myiagra hebetior. The sequence continues at coordinate 1,068,012 of VWZQ01002424.1, read as the reverse complement.
TATGCAAAAGAGGGTTAGGGTGTTTGTTTGTTTGTTTCCTTTGGATTTTTTTTTTTTTTTTAAGGAAACAGGGGAAATTACCTGTGTCATCTGCTTTGCTAGCACATACTGCCTTTTCTCAAATCATATTGATGGAAGCCTATTAAGTCTTATAGCACCTTATTGCTTTTATCCAACACAAGGTCTCATTTCAGAAAAGAGCAGAAAAGATAAAAGACCAGGCTTCATGTACAGGTCAATTTCTTAAGACATCATTTGATGTTTTAAATCACTTCTTTTGCACTTCTGTAGCTCACTTTGCTGGCAATCTGAACTCTAACAGGTATTTAACAGCGCCTCTCCTACTGTTTTCACTCAGGCATGCATGTGTGTAGGGCAGACAAGCTGATCTGAATGATTTTGTCCTTTTCCACCAGCACCATGTCAAGTGGACAGAGTAACTGATCTGTAGCACATAATTTTGAAACTTAGCCACTAAAGATTTGTTAAGCAATTTCATTCTAGGCAGAATGGCCCTTTAGCTAACTTATTTTGTGTTTGGAAAGACTGTGAAGTGTAAAAACCTCGTAACATTCCATAAAATGCTTCACAGTACTAAATGTATAATAATAAAAATGTGCTTGAAAGAGTAGGACAAATCAAAGAGCTAATCAGCCAAAATAAATTTGCAAAACTATTTTACATATCAAAAAGTAATAAGACTGTGCAGTTCAGGTAATTTTATTTGCTCTTTTCAAATGTGAGATTTTCATGCAGTGTTTTAAATTCTTCATGGATAGGCATCCCAAAAATTGCTTTTAAATGGCATTTTTAAATATCATCATATCCCATCGAGGTAAAGTATTTAGGGGAACATCCATTATCCAAAATTTTATTGTCAGTTTGCAAAATTTTCTAAAGCATGCAGCCCAAGAAGTGACTATAACACCCAAAGCTTTTGTGTGCATCTACACAGGTGTGCATATTACTTTTTCATATGGAATCCCTGAAATTATTTCCTTAGTATTTTTCATTTTAAAAACTGTCAAATTACAAGCATTGACCCGTTTCCAGGAAATATGCAGCAGGTCTTCAAAGAGCTTCACTGATCCTCAAAGTTAAATGACAACAAAACTTGCATTCTTTTCATGTTTATAGTTTGTGTTGACAAGCAGTGCCTTTTTTGCTGAGCCAACTACTACTGTACAGTTATTCTTTTTTATATCTTGCTATTTAATTCAGGCAGCCAAAGCCACTTCATAATTTCTTGAGATCTATTATGCAGTGGTCTAGTTTGGGGGTTTTGGTGAAAAGTGTTTGGGTTTTTCAATTGAAATCACTCTTTAATGACCACTCTGTTGAAAATATATATTTGACAAGACTTTTTTTTCGCATTTCTTTCTCTTCCTTCCCATTACTATGGCCTCAGTATGCATTGGCCAAATGCCTTTCTGGTTCTCAGTTCTTTGGGGAAACTTGCAGCTTAAACAAAAAGAAAGACTATATAAACCAGCATGAAGTGTACTGTCCCCTCAACTAAAGCAGATATTAAAGAATCTGTGATGTCTTCAGCAGGAACCTACTTGAAGCACGTGTACAGAAGAACATCTGATTCTAATAATCAGTGCTGCTCCAGGCTCCTTTCAAGTCAATGTTACTTTTTGTGACTGCTGCCTTGTGTCATAGTTTCCTCTGCTAGGTACCATGATACCAAATCCATTTAGCATTCACAGGAACTGAACCAAGAACAGAAATAGTTTTTTTTCTGAAAACTTCTGAGTTTTCAGAATCATCTTTGCTTCTTAGTGGAACAGAGGCATTTTGAGCGTTTTAGTTAAAACAGCATTTGGCAGGGTACTGTTTTCCAGAAAAAAGAGCATTGTCAGAAAAAAATGTCCTCCTCAGCATTTGGGGTGACTTTGTAAAAAGCTGTCAGTTTGAGTCCTTGGGCTGCCTGATCCACTGCTGAAATTTTTCCTTTCACATCAATAGAACAAAGCTTTCAGCTACATCTCACTTTTCTAAATCAGAATTTAACCATGCAATGAAAGCCAAAATTTGCCTTCTTTGTTCTTCTACCTTCTGGTTTGGCAGATCTACTGATTTGGTACAAGAAGGGTAAGATGATTGGGAGTGGTCTGGATGGCTCTGCCAGGCATAAATCATGCAAATCTTACCTGGTGGCCTTATGTGCTAAAATGACTACATCTTTGGACAAAGGGAGCACCAGGAATGTCTTCTATGTGCTTCAGCCATGCTTTTGACACTGGGGCCCTGGGAGCTGGGCAGGAGCCAGCAGTGAACCCTGGCATCAACGATGGCCAGTGTCATCCAGGGCTGTGTCAGCAGGAGTGCTGCCAAGAGCTCAGGGCAGGGCTTGTCACCTCTGCCCAGCACTCTTTCAAGACCCTATCTGGATGCCCTGGCTACTTTAATGCCCTCCAGCACAGGAAAGACACCAATAACCTGACATGAGTTCATCCCCACACCCCTCAGGGCTTGAGGGTGTCCTGTGAGCACTGTCCCAGAGCCTGAGGCAGTGGGGCTTGTCCAGCCTGGAGCAAAGACAACTCCAGGGGCACAACACAGCCACCCCAGCGCCTACTGGGATGGGATGTAGAGAGGCAGACAGGCTTTTCAGAGCTGTGTGGCAGGGCAGGGTACACCAGGCATAAACTGAAGTGAGAGGGGCTCAGGCTGGATGTTGAAACCTCTCCCTATGAGGACAGGCAGGGAAGGGAGCAGACGGAGAAAAGCTCCCCAGGTGTGGCAGCCTCCAGTCCTTGAAGGGTTCCAAGGCCCATCTGGGCAAAGTCCCTGGTCTGACCTCACAGCTGGATCTTCTTGGAGCATGGGTGCATGAGGGACATCCTGAGTTACCTTTCAGCCTAAAAAGAGATGATATTTCATAAAATTTTCCAGAAAAAGTGTTTTGATCAGATTTAGTAGTTAACCTTCCAGCTTTCTGCAAAAGAAAGCTCATCTGATATCTGTGCTCCGGCAAGCTGACAGGGACTTTTAAAGGTTCTAAAGGACTGTTAGCAACATCTTGGCTATTTTACTAATGAATTATGATAATTTCTTAATTAAAATATCACCAGGACAGACTCAGAGGATACACTGACATACAAAATATTCAGAACATTATAATTCGATCACTTAATATTATTTAAGAGTCAAAATCATAAGCATAAGAAGCTAAAATTAACAAGGTTGATTCCGTGCTGAGGCTAATTTTATGTAATGTGAGTAATTGATTTGATGCTTACTTACATGGATAAGAGAGTGGAAAGATTTATGGGAAATCTGGGATTAGAAACAAAATAATTGTTAGTACCTGTAGGATGGCTAGAAGACAACCTATCCACTTTCCAGTTCAATTTTGCCACACATTATTTACAATGTCCAGAAATTGCATTGTTCCTCCTGAGGGCCTTTTGCTCTCTTTGCATCAAATCCACACCATGCAAAAAAAGGTTTTTCTTTGCCATCCATCCACCCAGCACTGTGCCAGCCCATTGCTGAAAAAAACCTACTATTCACGTCTTTGCCAAATTGTTACTTTTCCATAGGTTTTTAACCTTACTTCATTCCTGTTCATTTTGGAACTGCAGAAATCAATGGAGCATTTCATCAGTTTTAGGTTGTAGGACTTCAATGACCCTTGAGAAAATGTCTTTATTTACTGAAACATTTCCCCACAGCTTGGTACAGAGCAGCAGAGAGGTATGGCACGCTCTCCCTGAAAATGTTTGTTCGTACAAGTATTTCTAGAGTCTTCTGCATGTCATGTGCCACATGCCTTGCGTTCATGAGAGCACTTCCCTTAAACAAGCCTGAGGCACAGCTTTTTCAACAAAAAGAAATAAAGCATTTCATGATAGAATAAGTCTAAGGAAGATTCTCCTTTATGAATAGAGTCTATTTTTAAATTACTAGGGAATCATTTTCCTGCCACTTTAAGTATGCTTTGTCTGAGATGTCAGAAGAAAATAAGAGCAGAGGCTGTTGTGTGGGAAAGTCAGGGAAGTAATCCAACAGCTCCCATCAAACATGGATTTTTACAACAAGACTTCCTACACTTGATCTTACAGGGTGGAGGTGCCCTTAATCTAAGTTTCTGTACTTGGAAAATATTGGAGGACTCTGAAACCCTCCTAATGTTTCAAGGTGAAACTACATTATCATGAACTTCACCTAAAAAAGTCTAGGTTACCTGGATCAAAAGTAAAAAAAAAAAAAAAAAAAAAAAAAAAAAAAAAAAAAAAAAAAAAAACCAAAAAAAAAAAAACCCAAAAAAAAACCCAAAAAAACCAAACCAAAACCATCAGACAACCTCTCTTGTTAACACATTGAAACTCTGACTGGGTAGAAGCAATGGAAAATAAAATCTCTTTTTATCAGGTGTCGGGAGACAGAAGTTTGTTTTCTAATAGGCAGAATTTATCTCTAAGGAAAATCATTAAGAGACTGAGAAATGATCACTAGATACAGGTTATTTCATTTCTGTTTTAAAAGCCAAATCCAGGATGAAAGAGTCAGAAAAGAAGGTACTCAAGAGGCTTCTCAAGACCAAAGAAGTTCTGAGAAGAGATGAAACTGGTCCTCTGAACAGAGATGCTGCAGCTAACCTAGGGAAATAATTTTACTTGCATCATTGTAGACCTTGGAAAAAGACCTTTTAGAGGTTTGAATTCCCAAATGGAAAGTAAATAAGAGAAAAGTAAAGAAATATATATATATATATATATATATTGCAGCCGCTTGGAAAAACTTGTCTACTTTTGGGTAATTTACATATTGCATAACCTTGCCAAGCTATTAAGCAGCAAGATAACTTCTAGATCATACATTACTTCCCTCGACTGCTTCAATGACAAATAAAGGAAGGTAAATCACCTTGCTTACCTCTTGCCTGAGGCAAAGCTTAATCTAAAATATTTCAAAGCTAATAAAACCTGAGCTAGCAGAGAAAAATGTAGAATTTAACCTCAGTGGGAAAACAAGGTCTAATTCCTTCACACATACAGGACTGTGATTAGCTTTCTACACTTAAACAGGATTTGGAGCGTAATAGAGCTCCCCACATGCAGAGAATTAAATGCGAACATACACACTTACCAGCTCAAGGCCTACAACAGTCTGACAAAAACAATTCAATTCTTGAATTATGTTTTTGTCTAACTCCTCAGAAGCCAGCAAGAAAATATTAAAGAGCTGTTAAAAAAAAAAAAATCCCATCTTCAACTACTATTTAGACAGCGGATGTATATATGAAAAGATGTTTACAGGAAAGTTAATTGAAGTTGTACAATTAGTAAATTGATTTTCCATTCATACATTACATGCATAAAGTGATTTTCTGCAGTGAAATTGCAACCAAATTAGTTCTTTCTCATAGATTTTATCTAAGCATTTAAACTTATACTTTTAATTATGGTCACATTTTCATCTTGTCTAAGTTATATTTAAATTGTGTGATTGCTAAAATTGGACTTCTTCAACTTCTTCATTGGAAAAAGCTGAAAAAAAAATGGTCTAAATGTCGCAGCTTTGATTTGTTGGGAAAATTTTAACCTAAAATTTCCAATTAAAAAAAAAGAGATAAAAAATCAAAACAAAGCTGTGTGATGGTTAATATGCTTTTTTTATTACTTTTAAAAGCAAACACTAAGTCTGTGCATAACTATATTGGGAAGGGGGAGAACATAATGAAACAATAATATCCAAGTAGTAGAGAGAAAAAGAGGTACAGTCATTAAATGTCTGCTTTCCTGAGGTTCAGACATTTCCTCTCTAGCATCCTATTTCACTTTAGAATTTTTCCATGTTTATATTTACTACTATTATCAACTAATAACTCTATTTATAGAACATTTTCCACTAATTCAACATTCTTGACACATACAGAAACCATATAAAATATATGGGGTGTTGAAAAGATGGAGATTTCTTGTATATATTAGGTCAGGTGTAGCTATTTTCCCAAATAAACAAACAAAACAGTTACAACTTCCGTGAATACAACACTCACTGCAACTTTTCCTTGAAATACTCTTTTTCTTTCTAGTGTAGCATGCTATGTCCTGACATAACTTTCACAGCAGTAGTACTATTGTTGTGCAAACAAAAATGAAACCATACTGAAATACAAAAAATTCACGAGGAAGTACAGTAAGGTTTATTGAAGTGACCTGCTACTTTAAAACAGGCTGCGGAACTCTACCTGTCTAGCACACCACTGTGCATTCCACTGTGTAAAATTTTGGATCTATTTTTTTCCCTTCCCATGGAATACATGAAACAGATCTGCAGCACCAGCTCCCAGTTTTTCTGTAGCTCCATTGATATCAAACGAATGTTGGATGGAGTACTCCAAATGGGGTCTCACAACAGAGAGAGGGGCAGAATCCTCTCTCTTGACCTGCTGGTCACACCTCTTTTGATGCAGCCCAGGACACAATGGACTTTCTGTCCATTGCACACTTCTGTCAAGCACACTTTGCCAGCTCATACTCCCCATGCACCAAGTCCTCCACAGGGCTGCCCTCAATCGATTTATTCATGCACTCCCTGTTGATACCGGGGATTAGCCCAACTCAGGTGCAAGACCTTGCACTTGGGTCTTGTTGAACTTCATGGGCTTCACATGGGCCCACACCTGAACCCTGTCAGGGTGCCCCCGGATGCATCACTTCTCTTCAGTGTATTGACTGTACCACTCAGCTTGGTATTATCCACAGACTTGCTAAGGGTGCACTCAATCCCACTCTCTGTGTCACCAATACAGATTCTGAACAGTTCTGCTCCCAACACAGATGCTTAAGGGACACTGCTCGTTGCTGTTATCCATATGGACACTGAGCCATTGACAATTTTTTGTATGCAGCCATCCAGACAATACCTTATCCATCAAATAGTCCATTCATCAATGACTGCCCAGTTCAGTGACAAGGATGTTTTGCTGGGCCGTGCCAATTGCCTTATACAAGTCAAGGTACACTTGATTTGAACTTGCAGCTAAGAATAAGATTTCCGCCACTAAACAAACAACAAACATACCAAAAAAAAAATAGACCAAACAAAATAAACCCCCCCCCAAAGAAAAAAAAGGCACAAAAACCAAAACCAAACCAAACCAAACCCCTCCAACCTCATCCTCAAAACTGAGGAAATAAGATCACTTTGCACATATGTTATGTCAGTGCTTTCATTCCACTAAATAATGCAGTAATCAGTTAAGGATGACAAATAAAACATGAAGCAAAGGTTTATTCTGAATGAAGGCTCTCTCTCTCTTTGGCTGAGTGCACACTCAGTCATTTGTAATTCCCAAACACATCAGGAAGAGAAGAAAAACCACACTGTTGAAGCAAAGGAAGTGCTGGCTTTAAGCTGGGCTGACAAGACCCACAAAAAGAAATGTGGACATACTTTTCTAGGACACTAGCAGGCTTAGGCTCCTTTTAAATTAATTCATATCAAATTTTCTAGCCTTTTGAGACTGCAGTCATGTTCTACACATGAAAGGGACAGAAAAAGAACAACCAGGTTAAAAATGTCACCCAAACTTTTAGCTATCAATCAAACATAAGCTAAGTCCAAAGGTTTAGTGGTTTTTATTTAATTCTAAACATTGATTGAGTAGAGATAAAATATATAGTTCAGCTACAGATATGAAAGAACACCAACCCTAGACTTCACTGACGTTTCATGTTTCTGACACATCTGAGTCCATCTGTTGCTATTGATTAGCTATTCACTAAGTCTCAAAACTCACATCTCTGCTCTGGTTGTTTTGTTACACAATCCCCAGCCCCCCATCCCCTTTTTTCATCTCTTCTTTGTTTCTTGGTTGTTTTGTTACACAATCCCCCCCCACCCCGTCCCCTTTTTTCATCTCTGCTTTATTTCTTCTACAGTACCAGTGTGATATGCTGTGCTATCCTGTCTATTGACTTTTTGCATTTCTTATCAGTGAAAAAACAAACTACTGTTTTACACTGCTGGTCCTTCATGTTTTGAGCCTCAGCAGCACAAAAGTGATGCTCTGCCTCCTTGCAGAACTGAAGCTTGTCAGGTTGGGAATTCCTTTATCGATCCATTAATTTTGAAGCATATTTGCAGTCTTCCAGTTGCAATAACTGTAAGCGTGACTCTTAGCAAGTTAGCATTTATCTCTAAAGCAAGCTCCATGAAGAGGAAATTCACCACCTTCTAAGCACTTTAAATATTCTCCTAACATTTTTACATCTAAAAGATTAGTTTGGTTTTTATCCTGAGCTTTCAGCATAAGGTATTTTCTATTCCCTAAAAAAATAATAAACATAAACTCATAAGGATTTGCATGTCTTACTTTTTTCCTTTTTTTTACCATAATGGTTTGTTCGCAAAGACAATATTTTCCTGGATTTATATTCTCTCTGAATAAATCAGTACCCTACTGACTTTTAACTTTAACAAACTTCAGACAAAGACAACAGATAACAAAGGGGCTTTGTAGAAAAAGCAAAAGTTCACAGCAAATTTTTTGTGTTGTTTTATTAGAGGGACAGCATTCAATTAAGCATCTTGAATTTTATGGACACTATTGTACTGTAAGAGGTTTTTCTAACCACTGATACTTTATATCATATTTACATGAGGAGGACAGCAAAATATGGGTTATGTTAGTTGTAAAAGGAGTAAGGCTACATTTTGCAGTTTTTTTTTTCTTATCATGAAAAGCACATATGTTAGGTTCTCTAACACAAGTACAGACAGAACAAACAAAAATGAAAATCCCTCCTCAACATAAGAAAGTGTTATCTGTTTTCTCTATGTGACCATCCTGTCACACAACACAAATGAGATTGAACTTGTCTAATAGCACCATTATGGCTGTTCAGACTCTGGTAAGGAGTTTCGAAGCAAATTTCTGCCTTGCAATTTTTTTTTTTTTCCTATGAGGCCTTATCACTAGGATGGAGGTTTGAAGATAAGAGTTTACCTATGATACTGAGAGATTCTTCTGAATATTCCTTCTTTCCTATTTCTTCCTTCCAACAGATCAATATGAAAAATTTCTCTCTCTCTCTTGCTGCACACTCAAGAATCTATAAACACACATCTATTTCTTGTACAATTAATTAACTCCATGATACATATGCCTTCCCAATAGATTCATTAGGGTTTAGCCTGTACTTGCTAATTTTTATCTGCTATTTGATATTCATTGTGCTTTAAATAGAGATATTTTGCTCTTGGGCTACCTTAGGAGAGGTTGAATGAAGAACACGAAAAAGAGCAGATAAGGGAAAATTTTGAGTTACTGAAAGAGACGGACATTATGTTTTTTCTACTTTTGTTGGGCCTAACAGAAAGACATCAACTCATAGAAGTCATAATTAAAAGAAAACTTTTATTACGCTTTTTGAAATAACATTACAAAAGGAGTATCAGAATAAAATGTGCAAAATTACATCAATTGTGATCATTAATTCCATGCAATTTCCTTTTTATTTTAAGAAGTCAACTGTGAGACATATTTGCAGCAGTCCTTATAGGATTGGCCAACAAATATAATTCCCCTTGGAATATGCAAGTTGTGCTGATTAAAAAAGAAAACCCTTGACCCCCCAAAATTTATTGGTAAAAACATGAAGTTAACTTGAATGAGAATTCATTGTGTTTGACTGTTTCTTCACTGACCTGAGATGTTCCTCTGAAAGCTTCATTCTCATAGATATTCTTTCAGTAATTCCTTGCAGAGATAAATTTTGATAAGAAGATGTGAGTATAAATCAGAAGAAAGTCACATGATTGCTCCAGGGTTTGGAACTGGCTTTTCTTCTTCTCTGCAAGTTGAATTTTGATGTCCTTTTCTCATCAGTTCAAGTCCATTATGGCAGGCAGGACATGTTCTCCTTTGTGTACATCCTCTAAGCATCTACGTTTAACACCCGCTTGTCTCAGAAAATTGGAAGCAACACACACCTCTGCTTGAGATAAACTGTGTGGATGCTGATGGAGGAAAATAACTTGGGAAACAGAGGTTTCTGCTTCAAGGCTTTCTCTGTTTCACTGAGCTTTACAAAGAACAGTTGTCACCTCATGTTTTTTCTTTCAAACTGCTCAAGCAGCCTTATGTCCAGCGACTCTCTAGTGACAGCACGCGACAGTGGCTTACAGGAGAGTGTTTGCTGACAGATACAGAATCGGCACATGAAGAGTCCTGTAAATTAAAACAAATAACAAATTTTTTAGACAATCCCACATTTTCACTGTTTAATCTTTTTCCTAGTTATTAGTTACAAATTTTTATATTAGATGCTGCTTGCTGGATACAGACAGAACTTACTTCTGGAGCCAGGAGAAGTCTTCGCCAGTAAGGAGCAGGATCATGTGCTCTGCCTGGCTACTTCAGAGAACACAGAAGGGCAAAGAGCATCTCCAAGGTAGATGCTGAAAATGGATTTAAAGATGAAGCTGATGACTAATAACTACCCTTTAACGAACTTTCAAGCAGCACCAAGGATTTGTGGTAAAGGCTTGTGCTGGTTTCAGCTGGGTAATTTTCTTCACAGTGGCTAGTATGGGGCTATGGTTTGGTTTTGTGCTGAACACAGACGTGACAATAGAAAGATGTTTTTGTCACCTCTGAGCAAGGTTTATGCAGAGCCAAGGCCTTTTCTGCTTTTTGCACTGCGATGCTGGTGAGGAAATTGGGGGTACATAAGAGGTTGGGAGGAGACACAGCCATGACAGGCGACCCCAACTGACCAAAGGTGTGTTCCTGACCATATGGCATTATGATCAGTATATAAAGTGTGGGGAACAAGGAGGAAGGGGAGCATTCTTGGAGTGGTGGTGTTTGTCTTCCCAAGTCATCATTGCACATGATGGGGCCCTGCTCTCCCAGAGATGGCTGAACACCTGCCTGTCCATAGGAAACAGTGAATTAAATCCTTCTTTTGCTTTGCGTGTGTGAATGGCTTTTGCTTTCCCTATTAAACAGTTTTATCTTAACCCACGCGTCTTCTAGTGTTTACTCTTCCGATTCTCTCCCTGATCCTGCTGGTGGAGGAGTAAGGGAGCAGCTGCATGGAGCTTGACTGCTGGCTGGGGTGAAACCACAACAAGGCTCCTTACCATCTTCTTCCAGAAGATACAAAACCAAAATGATTGACTTACAGCCTACCACTTGATATAGACTTTTATCATATTCTCTGAATTCATATATTTTATTCATATTTACCATTTGTAATGCATACAGCAGATGGTCACGGAAATGATTTCTTCTTGATGCTTTCTTGTATAAGATACAATGTTTCTCTCTCCATCTGTGTCTTGTAGGGAGAGTGAATGAGAGGCTTTGGCCTAAGAACTGACTATAGCTCCAGAAGTCATTTTCAGGTAGCAAAGTAACATCACCCATTAAAAATAGTTGATACCACTAGTACCAACAGTAAAATCATACTGTTGGATGAATTTTCCTGAAAATAAACTTTTTTCCTTTGCCCCAGGCCTTCCTAGGCTCAGTTTTCAAGATATAACAATTATTGTGGGGCAAAATTACGTACTACTTGTTTTGATGAAACAATCTATTACAAGTTCCCCTCAACATTTCTTTAGATAGCAAAGTTCCCTAAACATGACAATATGTTCCCCAAGTCTAGTCAAGTTATTGATGCCAATCAAACTTACTGAATACCCCTACCCAAGTTCTTAAAATCAAGAGAGATTATGTGTGACCCAATTTAGACTACCTACTGTAGCCTTTAAGGCAATCTCAGGACTTGCAAGGCAGCTAAGTTCAAGGGAGCAATGACTCACTGCTTAAGACTCAGCACACACATTCTGGTTTGGTAACATGAATAAAAGTGGGTATGATATCAAATATAGAACCTAATCAGCAATTCATGGTATCACTTGCATCAGTAAAATGTAGCTGAAGCAAATAGGAATGTGAACACGTTCTCTATGCAAAGTCCTTATACCACTGCTTCGTGTTCTGAATTAACTGGTTAAGTTCAATAAAAACACTACTTCAACTTCTTTAGCATGTGTTGGATTCTTACTTTTAATTCAGTAGAAAAATGTTGAAGTAATAGTATTGGTAGATCAGCAGAGATTTCATGTATGGATCTTGAAAAAAACTCACTAAAGCATGTTCTGGTCTCTTCCTCCCTCCACCTTACTTTTTAATATAATTTTGATGGCATACGCTTAAAATACAGCCATATTATCTCAGCAGTCTATGGGCGAACTCTGAGAAATGAATTCTAGTAACATGGCTTGAAATCAGCCTCATGAGAAATCAAAGCAAGCACTCTCTCACGGTCACACAAGCAACACACTAGCTAAAAATAAGGATGAAAAGAAACCTAATGTTTACCTAGACTATTAAAGTATGTGGTTAAGATGAAATATGCTTTGAAATAATTCTAAAAAGGCTAATAATAACACTTTTCTTTTAAGATTCTGACATGCAGTGTTTAATTATCCTGTATGAAAATTCAGAGGTACTTTAGCTAAAATATGTATGAAAATGCACTTCCAAATTGAGTCACTTATCAGTATTGAGGGACAGCACATCACAGGCTCCATAAGTTTCGAATTTGTCTACCTGGATCATTCACATGAAAAAGTATCTGGCTTCTTTTAAATATTACTGCACAAAGCACTTGGAAAATGTTCATTTTACCTCTGACTTTCACATCTGTAACACATTTTGTTAAAACTGCATGACCTGCCTCTAAATAAAATATTCTCCTTCAAGTCAGCCTAAGTGTTCAAAGTCAAGATTGCAGCTTAGTTGAGCAATACATACTATATTGAATTCTGGGCCATCAAAGCTCAAGAAGGCTGTCCAAAAAAGATCTGAGTTCAGGGAAGGGTTAGAAAGATAGCAAGAAGACCTCAGAGGAGAAATCGAGAGCTCATTCATTCTGACAAAGAGTTCAGGAGATAGTCACAACAGCCCACTTGAGCAGCACAGACATAAATGAGAGCAAGCAGTATTAGAAAGCACAATACTCAAACCACATTTTAGGAAGAACTTCTTCACTCGTACAATAGTCTATAGCTGGAACAGACATTGTGAAACTTTAATCTTTCCAAGACTCGGAGAAAAAACACAAGGAGGTGGCACAGTGTCTGGAAGTGTCCTGCTTTGACAGGGCAGTGAAACTAGAAGATCCAGCATTTGTATGGTTATATGAGGTAAGCTCATTCAATTTGTTTATTACCAGACCTCCATTACATGTGTCTAACATTACAAAAAACATGAAATAATTGTTGGGGTTGGTTGGGGGTTTTTAATGTCCAAATTAAGCACAAACAATAAAGGCCAAGGAAAGATGTGAAAACCCTTATGGATTCACAGGCTTGAAACCATAGGAATATGGATATTTCTTCCTAACTCCATATAATTTATTAAAGTGCCAACTCTTTAAGTTTATATTAACAATTATTTTTTATACTAGGTGGCCAAAAGAAACCACAGATGCTTACTGTAGAAGGTTGATGACATTCAAAAGCAAAAAGAAGACCTTTATATTTGAAATATAAATTAATAAAAATAATGCAATTTCATTATGATAAACATAATTTCACCAACCTTGAGAAGATTTTTTATTATCTATTATCTAACTATTACTATGTAAGAAAGTAATTGTATTGTTGATAGTTTCTCCTTATTAAATTACTTGGAGCTTTTAAGACAAGAAACCTATGTTCCTTACTAGATAAATTTCCTTTTAAAATAGACAGAGGTTTGAAAAAGGTATTCATACAATATATATCTTTCTGCTGTTTCTACATTGCAATAATTTTACTTCTGTTTCCTCTTTGTCAGCTCAAATTAAATAGAGCCTTAGCTATATGTTTTGAGTTATTAATTTGAATGATGAACTTAATTTCATAGTTGGAAAAGTCAGTTTTACCTTTTCAAGAAAGATAAACATGGGCTTTAGCTTGAATTTTTCGGCAGATAAAAAGGTAAATTCTGTATTTCAGCAGAACTGGCAAGAAAATTAATTGAAAAAAAGTTCTTGAAACTTTGACACAACATGCATAGTATTTCAGTCATGTATATTTAATATAGATGTGTTTCTGTAGTTTTGAATTTGTGCTGTATTTCACTGTATTGACTTTTCTGTTATGACAGAGCAAACTTATCATTGATTAATTGTGTTACAGGGCATAAACTTGATTTGAGCTATAAATTATTGATTTGAAACATGTTTGTGAATATGAAATATTTGGCATATTTATAACCCAAGAAGTTTTGCAATTTTGCTATTTTAGCTTTTTTTAAAAATTTAAAAATTGATTTTGAATTTGTAACTGTAGCAGTTTGTTGTGATTCTGTCCATACAATATAGAGTACCAGGGAGCATACAAATGGACTTGTGACAATTAAAAGGAAGAAGGTGTTATTCTGAGACTCAAAGAAGGAAGAAAGGAATTCCTTGAATAGAATGAGAAAAAAAATGTTACTTTAATAGGCACTTTGAAAACATACTTGTGGTAGAACCAAAACATTAAGAACAAACTTTATCTTATCAACTAACTGAAGAATCACAGAATTGCAAAATGATTGAGGTTGAAAGGGAGCTCTGGAGGTTATGTGGTCCCACCCTCCTGCTCCAGCCCAGCCACCCAGAGCGAGTTGCCCAGGATAACATTCAGCTGGCTTTTGAATTATCTCCAAGGATAGAGATTCCACAACCTTTCTGTGCAGTCTGTGTCAGTGCTCAGTCACGCCTACAGTGAAAAAATGTTTTCTGATGTTCAGAGGGAACCTCCTGTGTTTCAGTTCATGCCACTGGCTCTAGTCCTGCCACTGGGCACCACTGAAGGAGCCTGGATCTGTCCTCTTTGCACCTGCCTTTCAAATAGTTATATACATTAATAACATCCCCCTGAGCCTTCACTTCCCAGGCTGAACAGTGCCAGCTGTCTCAGCCTTTCCTCATAGGAGAGGTGCTCCAGACCTTAATCACCTCAATGAGTCTTCACTGGACTTTCTCCATTATGTCTGTCACTTGTACTGGGCACACAAAACCGGACCCAACATTGCAAGTGTGGACTCACCATGGCTGACCAGAAGGGAAAGATCACCTCCCTTGACTTGCTGGCAACACTTTGTGTAAACCAGCCTAAGACACCATTAGTCTTCTTTACAGCAAGGGCATTTTGCTGGTGTATGTACAGCTTGGTATCTCCCAGGACCCCTATGTCCTTTTCTGCAAAACCAAAGGCTTTAAGTCAAAAGACAATAAAGATTTTGGGTAATGTTTCGCCATCTTTTTTTTTTTTTTTAGCGCAGATTGTGAAGGATTTCATATCATGTATCTTTATACAGGATTACAGGGGACTGTATGTGACTCTACCTGAAGTTATGCACTTGGTAGCTTTAGCGGCATTATTATTCTCTAAAATTCTAGCATAATTTTTAAGTTAAGGTTGCTCTCTGCCCTAAAATGAGAGCCAATATCCATTTATTTTTTTTCCCCATCAGTTAAAGGGGAGATGATAACTAATTTTCTATTGCATCAGTTACTTTCAAAATATATTTCTTTCAGCAACTTCAGTATAACAAAGGAATCTATTGACATTCCATGTTTCTTGTGCATTGCCACTTATAGAGACCCTGGAAATGGAACATACACTTTATTCCTAAAAATTTCTGCAAAAAGAAAAGAAGAAACACACTTAGTAACATGAAAAATAAAAATGTGAGCAAAGACGTGTATTTGAATAATCATCCCAATCGGACACCGTTTCTTGTTCTTTTATTCTGAAAGAAGCTTAACTGGTTGTGCATCGTCTTTGGTTCTCCCGTTGTGCATCTTCCTCATTTCTTCACATTTCTATTTTTAGGTTTGTTCATTTTATATTTTCTTTAGCAAGTTGGAACCTCATCTCTCAACCACGTCTTCCTGCAGACATCCCCCCATGTGCTTCTTTTCAAGTCCCCAGAGCCCGCAATACATTTTATCCCACGAGAAAACAAGAACAAAATGTTACTGGTCTGTGTTTTTACAGCCAATTTGCTATAATCACTTTCCTTTGTATTGTATAACAGAAAGTACAGTACATCATCTTCAAGAACAGAGATGCTTCATCTCAACTATTTTTAACAGATTTCTGGTTTTGCTCTCTTTTCAACTTCTTTTCTGCAACTCCCCTGCTATCTTTCTCACACCACAGTGTCTGGTTTGACAATAAACACTGATTTTTTTACCCTTGTGGTCAAAATCAAACGAGGCAATGAATTGTTGAGCCTGGATAGGCAGGGTTTCTTACATTTGTTAGAGATTTAAAAATATACGTAACCAGATGCACAGCATGAAATATATAAAATGCTGAAGTTACTGTAAGCTTGCAATTTTTTTTTACTGAATGACATGCTAAAATTTTATTCTCTTTAGCTGTCTTGATAATGACCATATTTTTACATTAATATTTTTTAATATTGAGTTAATGAAAAAAATATATACTCCCCTGCCATTTGAGTAACATTGATAAACACGAATATATAGTCCTCAAGTGGAAAAAAGTTTCACAACAGAAAAGTATAAATGAAAGCTTCCTGAGAGAAACAGGCCTCCAATATCGCCTACTTTGTTGGAGAAATAATTTTTTCTTCCTTTAAGAAAATTTTATCTCTTTCCCTTGCACTTTCAACAGGATTATTGAGTAAATCTTTCTCTCCTCTCATCTTTGTTTCTTGTATAGTTTTAGTGATCGTCACCCATCACAAAGCCTAACCTATTTTTTTCTTTTAAACCTCAATTACTTTATTCTTTGCAACATCTTCATCAATGTCAACTCTTTTTTTTTTTTAACTTGTAAGGCTTCAAGGCAGCTAATGGATTCACAGAAAACCCACCCTGGAAATTTATCTTAGGATGCACACTTATAAAACATCTCTAAGTGTTTTGTTTTGGTTTGTTTGGTTTGTTTTCTTTTTTCCTAGAAAGGCAAGTCATACAGCTTATCTCCTTTGCAGCACTCCAGTGATCTAAAGAAATGCTGACTTATAAAACAGGATTTAGGAAAGGGCAGGGAGTTTTTCTTTTATGAGATTGCTAGGATCACATTTTATTATTGGATGTAAGTGTTGAATAATTCTTGAATTATAGTGAGCACATGCAGATGGGAAACTAGAAACTTTCTCTATAAGGCTGAAAAACTTAAGTGATAGGCACCAAGTCTACTGTGCCTGGTTTTAATTTTTATCTCAGACTTGATATTTGAAAAAAAATTAAGCTTCTTCTTATTATTCCAGTATTTTTAGTTTCCATTTCTTCCAGTCTTCCTCATGTCTACAATGTCAACTAACAATGGGTAAAACTGGAGATTCCAAGACTAAAAGTGGATTTTCTTTGTCAAGAAAAGTTGGTAGATGACTTAGCAAGCTCACTCAGAAAACATGCAAGTGCACACTGAAAATGGACTACTGCTTTGAGAGACCACAAATGAAAACCATACAGAATCTTTTATGCCATGGCAACTAGTGCTTACCATTGTAAAAGTAAAAGCAAATAATTAAGTGCAATAATTTAAAACTACACATGGGACATAGTTTAAAAATAAATAATTTAACAAATACATTAGGTTCTTCTTCCTGACAGCCACATGTTACTCCAGGTACCATGAAGCATGACAACTGCCTTTAATTCTACTCAATTGTGAGTGACAGTTATCCTGTATTACCATTTTGCAAGATCCTTCTTGCTAGCACATGAAGATCATTATATTAAACTTCCACCAGTAATGCAAATTTGGGACATGGGAAGAAAGATGTTTGAAAGAGATTGGTTTTATAAGTTTGGTATACAAAATGTTGAAAAAGTGAGCTTCTCTAACAAAAAAATATATAGTTTGTTTACCAGAAGATATTAGCAAGGGACAGAAAATAGATATGATGGTCATTTGGAGTGATGTACAATTTACTTGAGTTACGTCCAAAGTAAGCATGTACATAGGGAAGTCATCCATTACCCCTTCTAAGTGTCTGTTCCTCTGAAATGACCATTTTCAGGAGAGTCTAGCCTACTGCACTGTAAATTTCTAAAGTTAGGCAACCCATAGTCCTCTCTTAGCTAGCTTTTCACTGGATTTCTTAGCTTTCTAGAAATGTATTATGTATGCACCAACAGTAGCTTTTCTGTGTCAAGCACAGTTGGGTCTCAGTCTATTCTAGATTTTTTTACTTGGAATAATCATGTCAACTTGCACTTGAAGCTGTTTACATGCCGCTCCAGTAAAGCCATATTTTCCCCTTCTGGAGGCAAATAATACACTTTCAAAAAGTGCTAATTACTGTAAGAGTGTCATTGAAAATATGACACTCTATATTTATACGCAAATACCATGTTTACAGTTTGGCTTTTTTTAAATTTATATTATTAGAACTAAGTGCACCCTCCCTTTTACTTCCTCCCCCACATACACTCGCCCAGAACTAATAAGAAATGAATCAGCTTACTGAAATGCAATATAAAGTTCTGCACACATGATACCTTATTCTTTCAGCTGGTGCCAAGACAAGGCTAAATCTCTTTAGACGATGTAGCTTTAATATACAGCCATCTAGAAGAGGTTTACTGCAAATGCTACAGAAACTGACTGTTAGATTTAGTAGATACTAAACTTCTCATAGTTTTCACCTATATGCTTCACTTGTGCATTGCTGTGGTCTAGAAATTTATGACCGAAGGCTGCTGTGGTTCTAGAATGGGACTGGTGTAATGCTGGTCTATGTACACACTCCACTGAGCTGAGTCCTGCTTTTAGAGATTAAATGGAGCATGTAGGAAAAACAAAGGTTTTATGTTATTGTTCTTGGCACTTGATATAATAAGATGCAATATGGCAAGACTGCAGCATTGGAATGGGTTCATGAGTCAGAATTGACGTAAAAACAGCAAAGATTGAGCAATATTGCAGTATGGATATTCTTACCTTATATATTGTAAATGCCATTCTTACAATCATCTCAAACCATGGTTTCTAACTAGTAATTTTTTAGGGTTAAAACCAGTACCAGTGCTGACACAAGTTTGTTGCTGGTCTGTGTTGACATTATAACTTAAATCTGGTCTCTGCATAAACTAACTAAATTCTGACAGTGCCCTCTCAAACAGAACATTCTTTAGTAATGTTCTCTATTGTATATAAGGTATACTCAGCATTTTACAGGTATATAGACAATAGCTGCAAGGAAATTTGATTGATTACTTATTTATTTACCTCCAAAACTGTTGAAGGAATGATGAAATGCAAAATTACATGGACTGCATACTAGATGACCTCTTTGCCCTGGAATATCATGAACAAATCTGGACTAAGTGGTCCTCCATAAAAAATACTATGGCCCAGGGTGAGATTTTGGAGAAACACAAAATCTTTTTGAGTTGCGGTGATAGCAGCTAAGCTTGGAGAACCAGCCTTCCATATTAAAAACACTGTGTAAAACAGGCTGTGTAACGGACAGCTGTGAACTGTGCCTCACCTCACTAGGAATGCAGCAGTTCAACAAGATGTCCATACATTGAAAGATAATTTCAACAGGGATTCAAGTTATATTTCAGCAAAAGTTGTCATGAAAAAAAGTAGTCTCATGGAGCAAAAGACCAGTCCAGCTTGGATACTAACACTCCATAATTTCATACAATGTGCTAATGAATGCTGACTCAGGTCTAACCTATGCATTATGACATGAGCAACAGACTGGGAGGAGCTGACTATAGGCATAGGCATTCATAATTCTACTGCTGGCCCTGCCAGACCTCTGGAAAGCTGAAACAATTGCTTCAACTGCTGCCAAAACACTGAAGAGTGGTTTTTGGAGTTTATTCTTAACCAACAAGAACATGGTTCTCACCTCCTCATTACCCACAGTAATTTGCAAGACTGTTTCTCCCACTCAATTGCACCTTGCAGCTGATCGTCTTTCCCTCTCACAGGAATATCTGTGATATTCTCACAGGAATATCACAGACAGAAATAGACTCTTGCATATTATAATAGCATATTTAAAAGCTGTTTATGCAATGCATATATAAATGGAGCAAAGATTACCATACTCATAACGAAGCGTTATTTTTTCTCCATTTATATATATACACTGTTTTAAACTGTATGGCCAATGTGTAAAGAAAATGAAAGCAGTTCTGCATGCTGCCCCCATCTTGTTAATGCAAAACAGCAAATTATTTCAAAGGGACTTTGTGAAGTAGCAAGAAAACACAATTTTTCACTTCTGTACTCTCTGCATGCATGCACAGTTGAATAGTAAAAATTTTCAGTAACATCCGAATTCACTATGGACAAAGCAAAATACTACACAATCTATAAAACTGTTACTGGCGTGATGCCCTTAAATTATTCTACAATCTCATGAATAGTGATGTAGGAAATAAAGGATAACATTCATGTTTTGTTAACATACTTAGATTTTATTTTTCCCATTGGCTTGTAAGTTATTAAATCTTTTTCTCATCATAAGAGATGCAAAGATTAAGAGAATAATTTTCTGGAGAAGGGAATAGAAAGGGAAATAAAATATACCAATGGATCCTACCTAGTCACAAGAAATTTTAAAAAGCTTAATTTTCTGTTCAAGGAGAGAGATGCAAGAGAAAAAGAATGGAAATAAATGACTGAAATGACCGCAGCAATCAGGAAAGAAAAATGTTCAAAAAGGGATTCCAACCAAAAAAAAAAAAAACAAAACAAAACCCACACTGGAAGACAGGTGTTTCAACCATTTGTGAAGAAAGGTTAAGACTTAGGAGAACTTCCACCACCGATTTTATACAAAATACTTCCTCTGTCTTCCATAACAATCGACAGCCTACAATACCTTAGTGAGTTTATGATCACATTATGGATGGAAGTCAGTGAAGTGAGAAAAAGTGTTACAGTTCTCCTACCTTAAACTGACTCAACCAAGTCCACTAATATATTACTCCCTCATTATTAAAAGTCAGATTCTGCATACAATGAGCAGTGAACGCATGAATTATTCATACAGATTTTTTTGGTTTTGTGGTGGGGTGGTTTTTTTTTTGTTTTGTTTTGTTTTATTTTTTCCTTTTTCCCTGGTCTGCTGCTGCTATTGCCCTAGATTCACAATTTCTAGTCACTGCTGTTCAGATTAGACCAAAGGTGCAGCTCTAACAAAAATAGCATGATCTATGGCCTTGTCTTAGGGAGTGGAATTGAGGTAAAAACATGACAGTAAGTTTAATCCTCCCATACCCTTTTGCTTTTACCACTGAACAGATATGAAAACAACAAATTACTTAATGTGATTGAGATTTCACTTTTGCATTAGTTTATGTAAGATAAGACCATTACGTTTTTTTCCCGGAAAAGATGTGTCTTTTGGGTTACTGACCATGTGCAGGAAGGAAAAATGCTTGAGGAATAATGCAAAGACATTAATGCAATTAATGTCAGCATTTTTAAAAAATAAAATGTGCCAAAATCCCCCACAACTCATACGGGCATGGCTTTCTCCTAAAAACAGGAGATACTTTGACTCCAAAAAGTCTACCAATATGTTTTCCAGAAGGGTGTGCAAATGCTAAGGTTATGCATAACCATAAAAAAACACAATATAAATCGATTTTCAGCAAGCGTGGCAGAAGAAAGTTCTGTGCAATGTAAAAATTGAACAATTAATGGTCTCTAAAAAAGAGTTTGATTTCACACTCTGCCTCTAATTGTTCTATATTTGTACATATGCTTTTCTGCCAATATTCCCCAAAGTGACTGCATTAAGAAACCCGTTCTGAAAACATTTGCAGAACATCTCATACAGGAAAAAAAAAGACTTGTGAATTTCACTCTCTGTATGGGGGATGGAAAAAAGTGAAATGTCTCTGAAAATTAGCACAGAAATATTTTTCTTCCAGCAACAGGGTGTTCTCAAATTACAGAAGTGTTTCAATAAAAAACTCTTTGTGGTGCTACTTGGTTTTCCTAGTTCTTAAATGTTTTGTTAGCTAAAATTTTGATCCCAGCACAACAAGGTGTGGTGCATGACAAGGTAAATGGCATGTTAGACACATTCTCAGCTAATTGCTGTAAAATTACTAATGTTGCAGCAACATGACACATGAAAAAGGAAAGAACAAAAGAATATCAGTGTCTGGCAATATGAACGGGCAAGTTCATTTCCTCCTGCATTGTTGCTACTGCAAAATCACTGTTGAGTACAGAGAGATTTTAAACAGATGCTCTGATTGACACAGAAGGAACAAACAAACTTAACACTGGAGTTAACATGACACAAGACTATCTCTTCTAAAGTATTTATAAAATGGAAAAGATTAAATGAAAAATAAATGCTAATTAGAAATACTTTTTTTGTCATTCCATTGCACCAGACAATTTGGAAAATTAAGTATCTCTTCTCCCCAGATGTTGTCTTGTATTATTACACATAATTTCTGTCTCCCCTTGACATTCTAATGTAAGATGTTATTGCGCATGAGATCAATCAAATATTAGTCTGTTAGCAAAATCAGAGAACAATTCAATATTTTATATCCGATATAACTCAAGTCTTCTGAATTCATCCTATGTCCACAAAAATCACTTGCTTTGTTCATGGTTTTTGGGGACTTGTTTTTTTCTTTCCATTTGTTTATTATTAGACTCCTTGGGACCTTTCATTGAGAATCTTGAGCCAGAGGCCTGATCTCACCCATCCACTTTCTGGGTAGGGGCTATTCCCATCCATATTAATAATGAATGAAACAATATCAATATTGACTTCTATTTATAATATCTATAAATTTCTGTAACAATTACTCCATGGTATTACCTTTAATCCTTACTACCGACACCCAAACGAGCCATGGCAGAGTGTATTACAGTGACCATGCTCACTGAGCTTGCACTGCTAAACAATTATATTATATAGCCATGCTGCGAAAGGCTTGAGATAAAGCCCTTGAGACTTCCTAGCACAAGGTAGCCCATTAAAGACACAGAAATTAGAGTTTCCTTCACTGCCTTATTTGCTATCCGTATAGTATCAGATACCGCACTCAAGGTAGTTTTTCTATTTTTATTCTCTCAAAGAAAGGAGACAGAACAAGAAGACTGAAGTAGATAAAGAGGAAAGCAATGTTCATGGGTTTTGAGGGTGATAGAATACAATTTAAAACACGTAAAACAGTATGAAAGCAACACTGAAGGAGGCTTTAAGGTCTGAACTACCGATGTCCCCCGACACCCAGCTGGTTTCACTGCAGTGCTGGGGATTTGTGACATGTGCTGGCTCCAGGTCTGCCAAGTCTTCCAGCCATCCTGTCATGTTTAGCGAGAGCACTCATGTGTGCAAGGTCTTGCAGAAACAGATCCAGGCAGGAAAAGGTGATATAGAAGAAATGTGTCATGAAGTAACACATCCTAGCAGGACCAATTTTGACTTAAGTCGTATTTTCACTTTTTGCAGTATATGAGTTAAAACAATATTTACCCCTCTCTCTGCTGCACCTGATGTGTTTTCCCCACCTTTCCACTCAACACTTGAATACAGAAAATGATGCAGCTCTAAGCCTGTATTATGACACTTCTTGTAATAGCTGTTTATAAAAGAATAAACTACTTCTCTGTTTATTCAGCCTCATTTTTGTTCACTTCCTAAACATCAAATATGAAAATAAGAATTTATCTGAAAACAGATGGACTTGAAGGTGTGTTGCATAGAAGCTGTCAGTCCAGTTCAGCATCTCCCCAGTGAGCCATGTGTTACTGTAAGGCTTCTAAAGAATAGCAGTAAAACCATAAGACATGCACTCAAAGTTTCCAAATATTTTATTTTGAAAAGTTACTGCTACATATGTCAGTTTTCCTTCAGTGAAGCTACACCTGTTTAAACAATGTAGCATTCTATAAATATTGATATTTAATTATTTTACGCTATGAATCACAGAAAAGATAGAGGTATTTTCAGGTGAGGCCTTCATTGTGAGAGATATAACAGAGCTAACAGCATGTTTATAGATTTGGGGCTTTTTCTTTCAAGAGAAAGAAAATATAACCCTAAATTTAAAGCAGCATTATAGATTTGAGAGTCTGCAACCCAGGAAATCCATAGAAGTTCTATTTCCCGGACTAGGGACTGAAAGAGAGGGAATAAAATAAAAGATGAAATCTGAAAATCATGATTTTTCATTTTGAGTTTCAGACCATTTAATTCAGTTACTCCTTTTCTCATTTGCAAGAATATTTCACAGAACTTCCAAGGCAATTACGAGAGACAGAAGATGCTCTTACAAGCTATTTATTTTGTACTAAAATAAATATATTTGGTTCTCACAACTGAAGCAGCTTTTTTTTTTAACCAACATACTGATGTTGGCCTCTAAAGAAGAAAATATAGTTCAGCATTTATCATTTACAAGACTTATGTTTTGCATTTCACATCATAACAAATTGCTTGCTTGCTTGCAATTTAAATTTGACCTCTTTAGGAAACTTGTACACTTTTTGTTCATAGCATAGTTTGAACAATATCACCATGCACAATCTTTTCTCTGCTTAGCAGACTCTGAACAAAACTGAATTCCCAACTAATTTTCTGAAGTTTATGTGTCTAATGGTTTCACAACATGGTATTCTCTTTGAAGAAAATCAAGTTGACCAGACAGCATTTTGGTGCATCACAAGACTGAATTCATTGCAATCAGGGAGAAATATGACTGTGGCACAGCAGGCACAGACAAATTATATTTCATTTCATTTACTGCATCAGATATGACTAAAAAATGAAAATCTACTGTTCTTAAAAAAATTTAAAAAAAAAAAGGAGGGGAAAAGATGATTATATGAAAAGATTCTAAAGGTTTAAGATTTGTGTATAAAACAATTTTTGTTATAGAAAAAACAGTCTAACTGCTTTGCCAGTAAACCAACATTTTTAAGGCTTACATCAAGAAGCTGGTTTTTTCTCATCTGCAGCCTGGGGAAAGAAAGCTGTGAAAGACCATATCCCAGACCTATACCAAATATACATGAAAAATTATTTTAAAGATAGAAAAATAGAATGGTTCTCAAAGTTGATGCAGTAAATACCCTGACTATTTTATAGCAGCTGTAAAATGAGCTTAAAAATCATTGTTGTGGTTAACTACAGAGATATCTTTGTATTTACAAATAAATTTTTCCCCATTTGATGCCATCAATGCTCCTTATTCTATTCTGAAACTCAATTTCCACTAAATAATAAGAATTTTCATAAACAAAATGGGGACGTAACTTTTCCTTTGTATGTAGTGCATGTGGGTAAAGTTATATGCTGCTATGGACACTTCTTTCAGATAAATAAATAATGCTCATAAAACATATACCATTGTTCACACACTTACAAACACACAGGCCACTAGTGAACAGGTCACCACAACTACTTATAAATAAAGATGTACATATGTACATATAACTCCCAGAGAGGATATTTAGACTATCCTTATCAGAGGATCTCAGCTGGTTTTGGGCACACAGGACATGAAATACCCACTCTGAGTAGGAAGTATGCATCATAGAGATATATGTTACATCACCCATATCTGCACAAGTTGCATGTTGCCATTAAATACAGCTGTGTTGAACAACAAATGTCCTAACAATAGGTTAATCAAATGGCAAATAAATAGTAAGCATTCTAGAAAAGTCAGTCTCTCCACAATTAAACAAACAAACAAAAAAAGTTAAAGTCATTAAAGAAAGAAGTATTTTGTATTTCTTCACTCCATGTATCAAATGAAACCCCAAATCACATCTAATTTAAGTGAGCCTCATTGTGCAAGAATTCATTCACAGAAGTTAGTGTTGATGCCTAATTGCATCCATATATAATATAGTGTTAGAAACAAAAAGCTGTCCAAAACTGAATCATATTATGTTTTCACAATGATGAAACTGTTTCTACTTTAATAATTACACTGCTAAAAATTCCTTGAAAAATTGTTTCCAAACAAAAGTAAGTGAGGAAATAACAAACTGAAGAGACATGATTTAATGATACTGTTCATTATTGAAGAGATAAATGAAAGGTGAAGACAATGTGAGGCCATTTCAATAAGTCAAATGTTTGTTTTTCCTTTTCCTTTTCCTTTTCCTTTTCCTTTTCCTTTTCCTTTTCCTTTTCCTTTTCCTTTTCCTTTTCCTTTTCCTTTTCCTTTTCCTTTTCCTTTTCCTTTTCCTTTTCCTTTTCCTTTTCCTTTTCCTTTTCCTTTTCCTTTTCCTTTTCCTTTTCCTTTTCCTTTTCCTTTTCCTTTTCCTTTTCCTTTTCCTTTTCCTTTTCCTTTTCCTTTTCCTTTTCCTTTTCCTTTTCCTTTTCCTTTTCCTTTTCCTTTTCCTTTTCCTTTTCCTTTTCCTTTTCCTTTTCCTTTTCCTTTTCCTTTTCCTTTTCCTTTTCCTTTTCCTTTTCCTTTTCCTTTTCCTTTTCCTTTTCCTTTTCCTTTTCCTTTTCCTTTTCCTTTTCCTTTTCCTTTTCCTTTTCCTTTTCCTTTTCCTTTTCCTTTTCCTTTTCCTTTTCCTTTTCCTTTTCCTTTTCCTTTTCCTTTTCCTTTTCCTTTTCCTTTTCCTTTTCCTTTTCCTTTTCCTTTTCCTTTTCCTTTTCCTTTTCCTTTTCCTTTTCCTTTTCCTTTTCCTTTTCCTTTTCCTTTTCCTTTTCCTTTTCCTTTTCCTTTTCCTTTTCCTTTTCCTTTTCCTTTTCCTTTTCCTTTTCCTTTTCCTTTTTCTCGTTTTTTTTTGTTTGTTTGTTTGTTTCATTTTTTGGTTTGTTTTGTTTTATAGGGATTAATGACTCAGACTTCTTTCTAACTTGCATAGCATTTTGTTTTATGGATTAAAACCAGTATCTCATTGGCTGGCACAGTCCCTGCGCTTATATAAAAGGGATCAAGGAACTAGTTTTTTTCTGAATATAAGAGAAGCATCAATGTCAAAAAATCCCTGCTTTCTTTTCCTGACTGTTCTCCAGATGACTTTGCAATACTGAATTATTTACATCTTGACAAAGGCTATGATATAATTCCAGAAATTTTACAAGAGGATCTCTCCAAAATTTTCCACCTCAGTCAACAAGACATATGATATTCCCTGAGCATAACAGCTTTCCTGCCAAAAAATAAAATATGTTTCTGCTTACTGCCAACCCACCTGACTTTACCTAAGTAAATTTCTTGCCAAGTCCATCAGCCTTTTCACCCTAAACACTAAATCCGTTCATTCTTGCTCAATTTAATATGCATTCTCTTACCTGCCAATTCATGAAACATCATTTGATGGACCTAAAGTATACTAAAGTGGTATGACTTAGGAGCAGGGCAGGGGGCAATTATTATATGAATGTTGATCTTCTCATTTGAAGTATGCACTATAAATTCAGAGAATAAGATCTCATTTGGTCTGAATAAATTTCTCCTGACTGCCAGTCATTTGTGCATTGGTGTACAAGTGCCAATACACTGGAAGCAGGAGAAGTCCTCCACAGAATGCAGGAAAACACAGCCGGCAGCTACCAAAAAGCCATATTAAACAACAGCATCTACGAAATTCAAAGACCAGGTCTCCTCAAAAAGCACACTCTAAAAATTTCAAACTAAAAAATCACATTTATGCTTGTCTGGTATATGCTAAGAAGCTGCAATTAAAGGAGCTTTGGTTTGATTACTAGTGAAGACAAAGTCAACAAAAAGTTTTCCCCTACAGATTCTTGCCATATACTAAGATTAAAATTTCTAAAGAGGCAGGACAGATTCAAAACCCCCTTTACTTTTCTTTTCATGGCTCTTTAGCTTAAAATCATGGGAATACTCAGAAGACTGATACTACTGCGTAGGAAGCGAGAGCAGCTAAACACGAATGGTGGGAAAATAAACTTAAACAGAGTAAGATACTAGTACAGCCAGCTATTGCTATTTTAAAACCTGGTTACAGAATCAGCTTGATTACTTAGTCTGTGTTGTAACCTTACGTCCAAACTCTATGGAAGGAAATGCTACATGCTAGGAGGGCAGAGAGAGCAAAATGACAACACAAGCAAAAAGTTAAAAAAAAAAAAAAAAGGACAAAAGAACTCTGAAAGTTGAAATGTGTAGAAAAGAGGGAGAATTTTATAAGGGCCAAACCTAGATCCATCCCATCCCACCTACATGTAAGCACGTTGTTGAGGAACCTCATTTAAGTAGCAAGCTCCCTCTACAGCCGACCAAAGGTGGCAGATGCCTTCAAAGCAGGCGGTGTAATTGTACCACACGTGTAATGCTGTGAACCCCCTCCTGAAGAAAGCCACCTCTCTTCAGTGTCTGCACCTAGAAATTCAGGGCACCTGCTCTGCCTGAAGTAGGCAACATAAATAACTTCTCACAAGTAACTCTTTGAGGTTGGACAGTTCCTTCTGTTTTATGAGTTTGACAAGAAACAAAGAGCAAAACCAATAAACAAATATCAGATTTTATTTCAGGAAATTTCAAAACAGTCAGAATTTATCAATGACTGCAAATCATAGCTCTCCATTTGGCTACCATGCAAAATACATAATAACAGTTTAAATTTTACCCTTAGAGAGGTGAAGCCATCTGCCCTATCTTCAAGTCATTGAAGCAATTGTTAGAGGGCTTTGTCAAATTCAGGCATCATTTTGTTTCTAGAAGGTAACACTGAAGTACAATTAGCTCCTTATGATGATAATTTGTCAAAAAGAATGTTTTATATAATTTTTCAACTACTGTAATCCAGACAGACAGGTATGTAGATTAAAAATTGAAAATTTATCTGGACGTATATGCACATTCCTAGTCCATACACATTTTGTATGACTCATTATTCATAATGCCCCTACATACGATACAGGTAATTATAAATTCATTTTCCTTTCATGTCCTCTGTGGTTGTGAACACCTTGGCTGATGTTCTGAACACTGAATTAATCTCTTTCTCAGAGTAATGACAGATGAAAAGAAATGACCTATTTTAACAATATGATTATTACTTTTTTGCCAGAATTCATTTTTACTGCTTTCTAAGCTCCCTGGTATCATGTGTTTTCCTCATTTCCTAATGTTCCAGTATTTCATTTCCTGCATAAAATAGCTATAAGTGGATTAGAAAGCAAACATTAAAGATGCAGTATGTACTGCATAATCATATGATGAAATGTTAGCAAAAACAGAACTGATGCTCCTCGGTGCATTTTTTCACTTTGTAATTATATTTGTTCTTTTACAGAGGTACATGAACAAAACACTTAAAGGAAAACTGTGGAAGTCCTTGAGAAATTTTGCTGCTTGGAAAATGCTTCACTTTTCATGAGACTTTTCTTCATGAAGTCTGAAGGAAAATAATACACAAACAGATAATTTTCAAGGAAAGGTGATTTTCATCTTTCCTCGACATATATTTTGTTGGAATCCATAAATTACCATAATGAACCTTTGATCCCATCTTCCTATTCAGATACTCACATTTTAAAAATACAACATAAGTAAGTATGGCATAATCTATCATTAATATAGACGAATAATATATAATTAACAATTTATAATTGATCTACATTACATTCTCTTGGATAGCTAATTAAAGGAGAATTGAGGCAGAAATACAATAATATTTTTAAAATACATAACAAAATAAGTTATAATATGTAAACTTTTCCAAATCTATTCAAAAACTGTTGTGGTGCATATTCACATACTTTTGTCTATACAATTTGCAATCTATTTTGAAGGCAATACCATGCATTTTATTAAATTTGAAGAGACACAACACGATCTTAAAAACTATACTTGGCAATATATTGCTGACCTGAAAAACATGTTAAGTTTTAATAAATTTAAAAGTCATGTCCCATAGAGCCAGGAAAAAACAACATGAAAAATGATCCCTTGTATGTGTATATTATGGTTGTGTATAATTTTTTCTCCAATACAGACTCTGTTGTATGCAATGCTCATTAAATGACTATGCAGTACTTCAATTTTCTGAATTTGCTTAATATAGGGACTTATTTATTGCATATTTTTCGTACCTAACTTGAAGGCACAATTAGTCTTTCCTAGCAAGATTTTAGAGCAATTATCTGTACAGCACAGTGTTTGGTAAGACTGGCTTCTTTTCCTTTGCATCTATTCAATGAGGTTAGATTTTAGTGAACATCCATCTAGACAAAGAAGATATATCTAAGTAAAAGACTTCTTTCAACTCTGGTTAAGAAACTCAAGGTACCTAAGTTTTCAGAATACTTTAGCCTTTAGAGATGTGTTCTATGCTGCTGCTTTGTCCGAGCAAAGTATTACTGAAATCACAGGGCAGATTATGCACATTATTTTAGACTCTTAGTCCAGTCTTCTGGGAGATATCAGCTAGTTGGCACAAAAAGTGCCACTGAGCATATGCAAACTAGAATTTTTCCATTTGGTCAAATCTGGATGGAATTTTACAAAGGTAGAAATATTCCTCTCTACCACAGGCACCTCCCTACATCCCATAATTTTTATAGGATCAGCATATTTATGATCCTAGCCTTTTTTTTAAATTAAATGTACCAAACCAATATAAACTCAGCCAATCTGAATAAATTACTAGTCTGCAATATTTCAGATTGCTCAGTCAACAACTGACATTTGGCTCTGACAGTCACCTGCTGTCAATCTTGCTGGTAACTTTCTATTTTTCTAAGGTAATTCTATACTAATACAGGAATAGTAACACTATTTAGAAGCAAACTAGATTTGCCCACCTCATTCCCACTCATCTCCTTGTCAATTTTTCAGAAGTCAAATTGCCTTGTTTTTGTACTCAAGAGTACTTGCTGATTCGATTGTTTCTGTAGGGTAAAGCACAATAAGCCTCACTAAGTTATTTAATTTTCCCTATATGTTGTCTTCACTGTGGCTGGTATCCATACCATTGAACATCAACTTGTAGCAGAATCTGTCTGCAGTAATTAATTATTAATTAAGCAGACTGGGTCAAGCGAAAAAAAAAAAAAGAAAGCCAAAAGTGATGTCAAAACCATTGATACTCTGAAGCCTTATTAAATGCTGCAATGAACATTCAGCAGTTCAGCTTATGCATACAGAGCCACATGCGTTACTTATTTATGGATCTTGATTTCCAAATAAAATGAAGAACATGAAAACAAATCTAAACAGATAAATACATAGATTCTCATCTTTATAAACTGAAGTGATAAACTTTGAATTTTTCCCCATAACTATTCAGGACAATCAACTCCTAACTTCTGGAACTACTTAATCAGTTCAAGCAAAATTAAAAATTACAGCTAGAAATCAGGACATACACTTGTATAATGAGTGAAACGAAGCAACAGAATTATTTGATGGGAAGCTTTTGGTAGGTAGTGTTAGTATTTAGCTCCTTTTTTGCTATGTGTAGTGACACACTGCTTTGAGTAGTGTCTTTTATGCTGCCTTTTCAAGGAACACATCCTTCTGGAAGAATACCATAAAATAAATACATAAAATACATCACAGAATGGTTTGGGTTGGAAGGGACCTTGAAGATCATCTACTTCTAACCCCCTGACATGGGCAGGTATACCTTACATTAGACCAGGTTTCTCAGAGTTCACTCCAAGCTGGCCTTAAACATTTCTAGTATTGGTGAGTCCACAACTTCTCTGGGCAACCTGCGTCTCATCACCCTCATTATCAAGAATTTCTTCCTACTATATAATCCGAACCCACTGTCTTCCAGTCTGAAACCATTCCCACTTGTCCTCTCACTGCACTGCCTTGTAAAGTCCCTCTGTCTTTCATGTAGGCTGTCTTCAGGAACTAAAAGTTTGCAATTAGGTCACCCCAGTGGCAAACTTTACCAGGATGGGTAAACCCAATTCTCTCAACCTTTCCTTATACTCAAGATGCTCCATCCCTCTAATCATCTTGGTGAACCCTACTCTGGGCTCAGCCCAACAGCTCAATGTCCATCCTGTGCTGAGGATCCCAGAGCTGGATGAAGTACTACAGGTGGGGTCTCATGAGAGGGAAGTAGAGGGCTAGAATCACTTTTCTTGACCTGCTGGTTTTGCTGCCTTGGATGCAATCCAAGATACAATTGGCCTTCTGTGCTCTCAGAACACATTGCTGGATCATGTCCAGCCTCTCATCCACCAGCATCCCCCAAGTCCTTCTCAGCAGGGCTACTCTTTATCTGTACGTCCCCCAGCCTGTGCTGATATTGGGAATTGCCCCAGCCCAGGCGCAGCATCTTGTACTTGGCCTTGTTAAACCTCACAAGATTCCCATGGGCCCACTTCTCAAGCTTTTTCAGGTCCGTCTGGATGGCATCCTGTCCTTCAGATGTGGCAAACACACCACTCTGTTATTATCTGCAAATTTACTGAGGATGCACTTGATCCCTTCGTCTGTTTTATTACTGAAGATACTGAATAACAGCAGTTCCAATACAGACCCTTGAGGGACACCACTTGTCACTGATCACCATCAGGACTCTGATCTGTCAACCACTACCCTCTGGACACAACCATCCAACCACTTTCCTATCCAACAGTCTACTCATCAAATCCATTTCTCTCCAATTTAGAGAAGGATGTTGGGGGAGTCCAGTATACACCTGTTCCTGGTAAATTATATTCTTCAGCGGTGAACCAAAGACATGCATGCAGATTATGAATTAATTAGTTTGAGAACCAAATTATCTGCCAACAAATAGAAATGTAACTCCGTGAGATTAAATGCAGACCCATATTGATCACATTGAATTAGGATTCACTTTAAAACAGCAAAGCCAAGGAAAAGTGAGAGACTGGTTGAAGCTAATTAGTTATCAACATGCAGCATAGCCAAACACATGAAAACTTCTGTGGTCAAAATCCACAGCAGTAGTAATGTGAAGAAAATTAAACTACTTCAAGTGAAGTTCTACCAAGGGATACAGCCAAGTAGGGGAAACAGGTAACAGGTTAAGACTCTAATTCCTCCAGTTTACTTAGGCTCCCAAATCACAAGTGTTGCAGTAGCCTTCAATACCATGAGGAATGGAGTATGAGGATCCCTATTTCTATTCTTTTAGTTAATGGTAGGTGACCGAACTTTGGTGGGTTTAGCTAATTACATCCAGTCAGACCACCCACATAAGAAAATATCGAGGGCCTGCACAGAGCCAATAACACCCTGTAAAAATTAGAAATACTTTTGACTTAGTTCTGCATAGCTACTGCACCAGCATGTTACTTCATCTGACATCTCAGAACAACCACATCAGTTTTACTTCAATCAAGTATTGCAGTCATACAGAGGCAAAGATGTGTCACCTTCCCATGATGTCTCATGGCAAACTGCACACACTTCAAACAATGTATATCAACAAATAGATGGCTCTGTTTCACAGTGTACATTACAGGAAAAATCTTCACTGACAGCCTATTTGTCAGTGCGTCGGATGCAGCACAGCAACACCAGACCATCTGGAGATTCCAGTGAAAAAAACACTTAGGGTGAAATTCTTCCTTCATCTACTGCTCACTGAAAGGAGACAGAATAATGGGCCTTCTCTGCAGTTTGTCATAACATCAGAAACCAGAAATTGACTGTGATGCTTTTATTTGTATTGGTTTGAAAAAGATTGGATATGCTGTAGTGATAAAAGCAGAGGATCAAAATTAAGATTGAGTCATGACAAAACACTGCTAAGTTTTACTCCTCCATTTTCACAAGGGGAGGAAACTGTATTCCATATACATGCATTTTCAGTCTTCAAATGTCACAGCACAAAACTCAGCACACTCCTCAGATTCAAACAGCAATTTTCATCACATTTCTTCATGAAGCCATGCACACTATTGAATTATTTTGACTCATTTGCACCTAAGGACTCATGGTCACTAATTACTTATGAACTTCCAATGCTTTAAAGAAAAAACTCAATATTTATTGGTATAATTTCCAGGTGGAGTTTTAACAGCAATATTGTCTTAAAGTGAAACGTATCTTTTACAATTAGTGTGAATTCTCTAATGTATGACTTCAGAGCAGTTCGTCAAATAGACACAAAGAGAAAGAAAAGAATCTTCACAGCTTTTACCATGATTTCTACTTGCTGTAAAATAACATTTAGAGCTACTGTTGGAGGAAAAATTATTTGGATTATAGATAATACCTAAGTAAATACTGCAAACGAAATGCCAAAAAGAATGAAAAATATTCAGATATAGTTTGATTACAGATAGCAATGTCCTCAGGAGGAAAAAATCTGGATTGGTCAATGTATTTGTGAAATAATTAAACAATCACACGGTAGCTATGCTATGCTTAGTTTAGTAACTAAACACCAATTCATTAATTCTTGCTCATGTTTGCTGTAACATACACTGTAGTTGAGGAATACCAGTTGCTGTGCCTTAGTCTGACTTGCTGCCGATTAACAGCAGAAGAAGCCAAACTTAGAGCTTTTCAAGAACAGATGGTGCTTCTATCCTCTTCTTACTGGTCACAAATTCAGAGAAAATAAGGATGAAGACGGATGTAGATGGGAAAGAGAAGTAACGAAAAGAGGAAAAAAAAGTTTGGCAGATCCCATAAGCAGCTATAGAAACAAATTATACCCATTTTCCACTGTGGGTGTACAAGTTTGAGGATTCACAGATGGCTTGGAATTCAGCTCCTCATCAGAGCTGAATCTGTTTCTAAGACAGTCTGAAAAGGGGTACCAAGTGATTGCAAAATGTTTCTTTTCCAACTTCTACTACTTAATAGTTTCCCTTCTTTACCTTCTTTTTCTCCAAATTAACACACCATGATGTAAGCATGGAAGTTTATTGAGGTACCAGGAAAATGGACAGTGACAGTATTTGCCCAAATCAGACAACTAAAAGTTGTTTTCACTGTGGTTTTCCTAAAGCCTAAGGGGACTTGAGGAGCTCTCATATCCTCCTACCTACTCCTTATAAATAAAACCATGAATCACTTTTAAAAATTTGGTATCAAGTGAGTCATTTTTTTTGCACGAGCAGCTTGAGACACCTTAAGATAGTGGTCTCCATTTCTCTACCAAGAGGGCAGGAACACTTCAACATTCTTGGAAATATATCCAAATGTAAAGTAAGGTGCTCTGCTTCCATAAAGATAGAGAAAACCTTCTCAAATGTGCTCAGTAAACATTCAGTCAGTACTTAGGTGATAGAGTAAGTAATTAGGTGCTAGAACATAGTGCCAGAAACAGATTTGCTGCTGTTGAGAAGGTACTGTCCATATTTATTCCAAACCACAAAAATGCCAATTTGGATCCAGGTATTCCCATATACTGACTATATCTCTTTATTCAAAGTCCACCAACCTCTCAGACATCTTTTATATCTGACAATGCTCTACTTACCATCCAATTGCACCAGTTTCTGTCTGCTAGGACTTGCACTAGTCTGTTCTTTTAAATTTTAAGAAATCAAGCAGCTCACCCTCCTAGCACATGTCCCTATTGATTAATGTTATGAAAGAAGTAAGAAACTTGTTTTGATCTCTGCCAGACTCAGCAATGGACCTCTCATGCAATGACTTACTGCACTATTTTCATTCTCTGTGGTGACCCTCTTGAAATTTCATCAATACAGTTCAGCTTGTCAAACTATCAGTGAAAAGCAACTGCAACAGCCTTGCTGAGCCTCTGTTTGCATCTGTCACGGAGTTCATGGGGGCTCTCAAGAACGGAAAAGCCAAAGGTCCACATGTGCCCTGCTTTACAACAGAAAAATCCAGCCATGTCTATCAGATGCAGGCATTTAGCCTTTCTGTAAAGAAAGTAGTTAAACTCTGTTCCTCACCACAGAATAAAGCCAATTACTTTTAGATTTACTGTCTTTGGAAAACTGATGGGGATTCCTTAACAACAGAAAGGCAAGACTGCTATAGAGTGTCTTTAAATATTTAAAATGCTTCCCAAGCTATGATAGCTGCAAGGAAGATTTCTCCATGCTCTGCTAAGTTTCCAGTAGAACTCTCCTGGGGTACGTGCTAAAATACCTCCTGTTTTACACGGCTGCTGCAGTCATGTTAGTGGTGTGTAAATGTTTTGATGTGCCAGACACTGAAGAAAGGACTGTTAATTGAAATCTTAATAATATCTCTAGGTTACACAACCAATAAATAAATAATCCCTAATAGTTTCATAAATAAACATCCAAACCCATAGAAAATATAAAATGGCATGAAATTAAAGTTTAGATTGCAGAAATAGTAAACAGATTCTCTCTACACATGTTAGCGTTTGAATTACAGGGAAATGTTATTTCCACAAACCTTTACTTCACTAAAATCACCCTGGGTATGAAACAAGACAGGAACACTTATTCTCCTTCATTGTTCTTAATGAACTGCTGAGAAACAAATTTAGCAGAGGGGAGAGTTAAACTGGGGTTTTCATTTTCCAGAATTAAACTATTATGTTAACTGTTATTCCCTCCCTATATGTGCTATTGCATATTTCAAAACTTTTAATAATTTCATGCAACAGTGAAGCAGTAATTTACCTACTGCATCTCTCAGAAAAAATGCTGGGTTTGAATCTTTATTCCCCTCCACTTGCAATACTGTCTCATAAATGCCACATTTCCAAACTAACCTTGAGAAATGCAGGTTTTTTGTGATGGCAAAACATTTTTTGCCATTTGTTTCCATGGTTTAAAGACAATCTTTTCCAAAAATACTAAAGAAAATGCAGAACATAATTCTAAAATCTCAGAATATCAAGGTCTGCTTTCCATTATTCATTGCAAATATCTCTCTGGACCTATCACACCTATGAATACCTAAAAGGTAGTAAAACACCTCAGTCATAAATAATAGCAGTGGGCATATAATGCTCTACACAAAACATGGCACATATCTTGAATACTAATTCAATCAGTATTACATAAAAGTTCTGTGAAAACTGAATTACCTTCCATCTCACAGTTGAAGATAACATCCTGTCACGTCTAATCACTGGGAGAAAAAGCATAGATGCCACGGGCCAGTTCATATTTAGTTAATTATGCTTGGCTCTATAATAAATTGTCAAATAGTACATTTCTTTTACAAAACCAATTTCTTGTATTTCAAGAAAAATCCTTGAACTTCATGAATCTTCAGAAAGGTTGAGAATGTTAACTAGTAGGCCAGGAGATAGACCATGTATTTTCATGTATTTACTGATTTTTTTTCCAGTCCTGTGAAATTACATCTCAAAAGACAGAATACATCTGTAGAGAAGCTGTTTAAAAACCCGAATGTTTGAAAATCCCCAGAAGATGCATGAAACGAAAGAGCTATAAAAGTAATGGCTTAAGTTATTGCTGCTGGTGCTTCTTATTTGCTAACATTTATTGCAATACAAAATGCTAGAGCAGCAAACTGCAATTTTCCTCCTCACAATAAAGATATTGTTGCACGTAGAAAGACTGTGGGTGGGACTTAGTTTGGGTTTAGACACCTACAAAAGATATCTGTAAGAGAGTAAGGAGGGCAACCTATTGCAGTTAATGAAATGTAGGAAACAATTCAAAACCTAACCACCATGTGTCCTCTTCAGATAGACAGGCTGAATTACTTTCTAGACTTCATTGACCTCCTGGGGAGCTTAAACTCTGCACAGCCAGTGTATTCTAGCACTGCATCTCACACTTGGTGCATTTGACTGAAAACCAAAACAAAGCAAATATTAAACCACAGACAATGCTAGAAATATAACCACGATGGTCCATCTATTTATCTATCTATCGATTGATTGATCAATCTATCTCTCCAATGATTATGATGGAAATTATGCTTCATTACGGAATGGCTACTAAACCCTATAATTATACAATCAATATGTCAGAGAGTACAAAGTAATTAAAAAAAAAATAAACATGTATTAGAAATAGAATAACAAATACTTTGAGTTTTCATCTGACTTCGAAAAGGAAAATGTCACTCATACTGAAAAATCTGATTCTCAGGAAATCCTTTTCCCATCACTAAAATTTTCCCTTTTCCAGGACCTTTGAGTTAATCTAGTAGCTTTGCAGACCTCCAGCTGCTCAGAACACATATTGTCATGAAATCCTTCCCAAATGATTCCTCTCCACATTCCATTCATCTTCACAAAATTCATAGCAAGTCCTAGCAGCTCAGCAGGAGTCAAATAGGAGATGTCAGGACAACAGCTGGACACTCCCACATTGGCATCTCTGCTTATGACCTCCTGTGGCCAGACCTGAAGAACCTCTGCAGGCACTGTGCAGGGTTACCAAACAACATCTTGAGAGCAGACCAAATTAATGCCACTGGTGCAGACAGCCAAACACTCTTTGCTGGAGGGCGTCTATGTTGAGTAAATGTACAAAAAAGCATCCCAGAACATTAAATCAGGGCAACAAATGTGTGATGGTTTCAGTCAAGAATTTTTTCAAGCACAAATTTGGTATCACTTTTGATGGTATCCAGATAAGTAAGAAGATTCTCCTAAAAGCAGTACTTTTGGTGTAATTAATTAATAGGCCAAGTTAGTATAATGGTGAAATGCTCAATAGCATTGATAGGAGTTATTTCTTCTCTATTGAGCATTCTGTCTTCATTACTAAATTGTGAGTTATAAAGGGTTATGCTAAGTCTACTTCTGCCAACAAAGAAAAGTAACCTTAAGAAAAATACAGTGATGTTTTTCATACACATACCAATGGAATGCTCAAACAAGTCAAACATATTTTTATTATTCATGGTCACACAAAAACTTCCTATTTTACAAATAATTCAGACATTCTAAAATTATAATATTACAAGGGTAAATAAGTTTCTTTTTCTCCTACGCTATTTACTTGCTTTTCAGCCTCCAAAATAGTTTTTTCTAAAACCTTTAAACGCAATTAATTACTTCAGATGTTTTATATGTATTAAAGAAAATTCTCTTGACCACACCACATTTTGCCCAGTGTAGAGCAGGTCTGTGAGGAAATGTGGGCATGTTTGGTAAATGTACTCTTAATTTAGGTTGGCTCTAAAATACATAGGAAAAATTTCAGTTGCTCCCCAAACTATTCATATTCTCCCTCTTTTTTTTTTTTTTATGGGTTTTGAAGATACATACATTTCTTTTGCAAGCTTTTGTTTTCCAGCTTCTGCAAGTTATGAGGTTTGCTTTTTGTTGTGTTCTCTCCAACAATGTGGTTTCTTTCACTAAGGCCAAGTATCAGAGACAAATTGCATCTGGAGCTTCCTTTTTCATTTTTCACTGACTGGAAAGGGAACTATACATCTAGCTCAGACTTGCTGCCTAATATTTTAAGATCTGAAACAAAATTAATCTGTGAGATTATTCCATCCTTGGATATGACACTAGCTGAAGGGCAGAAGAGAGGAGCAAGGGAGTGATGCTCTTAACTTCCCACACCACACAAATGGAACCTACAGCTGTGTCTGCATCCTGAATACTTTTCACTGTACTGCTGAGCCCACACGCTTAGTTCACCACTCCGTATGACAGGACTACATTTTGCACGCATGCTGTGGCACTCAGGCAAGTTTAAAAAAGAAGGTTGCTGGCTGAGCCTGCATTGCACTGATGAGCTCTTATCAGTTTGACTTTGTCCCCTCTTTGGTAATATCTCCTTTAGGGGACAACTGTCATCTGTGTATGCATAAATCCAAAGCTCAAGGTTTCTCTGTCTCTGACCTTCTCCAGCTAAAACTGGGGTGCATCTATATGTGGCTGTGGCAGCCTTCCAGTCTTTCAGCAAAACCGCTTGTGTGGTTCACTCTATTTAAGTCACCTGTACATTTTCAGGCTTGCTCAGCTGCACTGTCCTTTGTAACAGCTACTTTTTATATGTTGCCTCAGGTTTCATGTAAGTAAATTATTACCATTTTACTTTCCTTAACGCAATTTAAAAAGGCATCTTATCATGACAAATCTGAGCCTAAACATATTTCAAAGAATTAGTTCTCAGAAGAGAAAAAAAAAAAAAAAAAAAACACAAATCAAACACAGACCTGCATTGCATTTTTATTAAAAATACAGCACCAGGAAAATTATCATAAGATATAACTTCTGAAGAAGTTATTCTGGAAATAAAACAGAATAATGCACACTAATCAATGATACTAACAAGGCTGGTAAAACCCCAATTACACCATTGTATCTGTGGGTACAGTCTCTGCTTATGATGTATAACATTGATCAAGTAGTAAAATGTGTTTTGTTAATCTCTAGGAGCCAAGGTCAGAGTTATTTAGCTGAATCCTAGGAAAAAGAATTGTCAATACCATGACAATCATTATTTATTCCTAGTGTACCTTGCATTTAAAATTCTTACCAGAACATTTATAGGTGAGATGCACAATAGTTGTTTGTAACATAATAATTATGGCTAAATTAGATATTTGACTATGATCACAGACTTCTCCTTTTTATTTTTGACAATATGGCTTCCCACAATATCAGGTCCTTATTGTGCCAGACAACAAAGGGATGCAATGAAGACAAATACTGAGCATGACTGGACTTGACAAAAAAGCACTATAAATATTAAATCTGCAAATCAAATATCATCAGGATTATCAGTGACACTTCTGCAGACTGTAGTACTGTGT
Organism: Myiagra hebetior; assembly: GCA_013397015.1. Taxonomy (NCBI): domain Eukaryota; kingdom Metazoa; phylum Chordata; class Aves; order Passeriformes; family Monarchidae; genus Myiagra; species Myiagra hebetior. The sequence goes on along the minus strand of VWZQ01002424.1, from coordinate 1,027,432 downwards.
TGTATACCATAAAAGTATTTAACTCTAGTAAATTTAATAAGCACTGGCGAGGGAACCATCCTTCTGGGGTGTTTTTTTTTTTAATCTACTGGCCATTAATAATATAATATATTAATAAATAAATAGATTAATAAGTAATAGATTGACAATTTAAAACCAAAATTCTTTATGCTAAATAAAAAGGAAACATTTCCAGAACAAGTCTCTAAATCAGATTAGATTTTAAAAAGGCTTCTGTAAATGCAATTTATTTGCTTAGGAACAATCAGCTTGGAAATCACATCTGGTTTTCTATCACACTGGTTAACATTAATATGAAAGGATCAAATAGGTCTTTGATTTTCAGAACCTCGCCATCAAAATTTCAATTAAAAAAGGTCAATTTTATAGGTGGCTGAAAACCAGGAAAGTAAAGGAGCAGCAAACTAAAACTTCTAAAATATTTCTATCAACTTTATTTTGAAGTAGCAACCACGCTGTATTTAACTAACTGCTGGGCTGACTGAATCAAAACCAAAATAAATTCCTTAATTTCACACAGTGAAATATAATTTTGCAAATTATCTCAAGTATTTTGATATCTATTAAAATTTTACATGATGTGATTTTGGCCGAGGGTCAATTAACAACTAGTCAATGTCAATTAGCATGACAAACAAGGCTATTTCACTGTAAAGAAGCCATTTTCACAGACTTCTCTGGGACAAAACTCCAAATTTCTCAAGGGTATATCATGAGACCATCATTCCTTTTGGTCCTCTGAGCTCTCTCCTTTGCTACCTTAGGCTAGGGAGTCATTTGTTTGCTTTAATTTGTCACAGCTGCACAGATTTCCTTAAGATTATATCATGTATTTTTGTAATCTGATGAAAACAGAGAAGAAAAAGTGCAGATTTAAAATCCAGAAGCTGCATGAGTTGATAAATGGTAACACCTGATTCTCAGAGATATTCACCATCCTCAGCTCTTTCACTGACACCAGCCTACATGCTAACTTGAATGAAATAACCTAGGGACATGATTTAGTGGTGGACCTGAAAGTATTAAGGATGATGCATTTTACAACCTTAATGACTCCATAATGATTCTATGATTCTATGAACTGGCTGAAGACCTCCTATTAACAGGAAGGAGAAGACAGTATTAGGCTACCAAAAACAGCATAATAAACCTTCAGTGCAAATTCTACCCTCTGTTGATGTTCAGATTCCCTCAAGTACCTAAGATGCTAATTCATCTTTGAAATCAATGACCTGTTGATGGCTGAAATACCCTAGTAATTGAGCAAGTTGCACAAGTTTCTGCCTC